>JAASGK010001062.1:0-12760 GCA_023334195.1 Globisporangium emineosum
ACCACGAGAGTGTTCTAATGACGTTCTCTAACATACTAAAAAAGCTCGTCCGCAAACACAAAACTCGAAAAAAAATCCACATCATTTAAATTTTTTTGCTGTCCTTAACTTTTTGACGTGCACTGTACTGAGCAGTTATTTGTAAAATATGAACAATATCAAGTCACAGATTAAAAACACTTTTTGAAATACAAAATTAGAGCGTTACATTTGCAACTTCAAGTTGGGCACAAAGAAAGCGCTTTGATCTGGCATCAAAAGAGCGGTAAATTTGTGATATTTCCACATTGTGACACGAAGGTTGCACGAGTTTAACATTTGTTTCTTTCAACGGCTGACCTTCACAATCACAGAAGCATGGTGGCGACAGGAGTGATCGCAGCTGTTGCTGCGATCGCGGCCTCGCTCTACGTGCACGTTCTCAACGACTTGGCGCCGCTGGACATCTACGCACCCCCGCAGCTCGCAGACGCGACGGACGCCGACAGCTTCTTCAGCGACTCGTACTACCACGCGCGCGCGCTCTTCCGAGCCAATGCCGAGGCGGCAGAGCTCAAGCTCTTCACACTGCCGCTGGACGAATACGCGCACTTGGATCTGACGATCGACGTGGCGGTGGTGGAAGGTACGAAAGACCGCGTGATGCTCCACATTTCGGGCACGCACGGCGTCGAAGGGTTCGCGGGCAGCGCGATCCAATCCGCGCTGCTGAAGAAGCGCCGCGAGTCCGCGAAGAAGAGCGACCCAGCGGAGAAGCAAGAGCCAACCGTGATCTTCGTGCATGCGCTGAACCCATACGGCTTCTCTCAAGTATGTTTCAAGTGAACGATGCCACCGAGCTGCTGTCATTGTATGTATGTTAACTTGTTGCGTACATTTCAATCCACCCTTAGTTGCGCCGCTTTAACGAGCACAACGTGGATCTGAACCGCAACTGGCTGACGCCAGCGCAGTTCGAGTCCTTTGCTGCACAAGACCCGAACAAGAACGGCTACATGAACATGTACGACGTGCTGAACCCGCCGAGCATCGGCGGTGCGCTCGACTCGTTCTGGGCGAAAGCCGCCTACCACAGTGCGACGAAAGGCGTCACTGCCGTGAAACGAGCGATCGTGTCGGGCAACTACCACTTCCCGAATGCGACGTACTATGGGGGAAACAAGCTCGAGCCGAGTCTCGTCCTGCTTCAGCAGTTTCTCAAGCAGCACGTGGACCTGGACAACGTCCACGCGTTTGGCATGATCGACGTGCACACGGGACTCGGACCTGCGGGCTTTGACACGCTGCTTCTCGGGTCATCAACCACTATGGAAGAGGCCGCCAAGGTCTTTGGCGAGTACGAGAAGCGCGTCAACAATCTCACGCCCGTGAACGGCGATGCGAATGGCGTCTCTCAGGGCTACGACCATACCGCTGGGTTCACTCTCGACGGCATCGCGGCGCTGCTGCCACCGAAGAGCCACAAAAACAACGTGCTGGTCGGGCAAGAGTTTGGCACCGTGCCGGGTGTGTTCATTGTCAAGGCGACGATCGAAGAGAGCTTTGCGTACCGCCACGCGCGCAGTCGCCGCCTGCCGTACGCCGAGAAGCTCCGCGACGTGTTTTACCTGCACCGCAGCGCCAGTTGGAAGCAGTCGGTCGTCCAGCGAGGCGTCGCAGTCTACGAGCAGGTCTACGAGCACATTGCGATGTGTACGTGAGTATTCATACATGGAACCATAAGCGATGAGTGTATCTGTCACACCAGTGACCCCATCAAGCTATTGCTGAAGCATTTACCTTAAGTTTTCCACTATTAGTAAAACCCGCTTCAAAACTCAAAATCCTCATGCCAACAAGAAAAAATAAATGCGCTTCAAAATCCCTCGAGACCAAGCCGCCGCCACGTCCCACGATGGCTGTGTGCTCGAGAAATACAGCACGTGCTCGGCTGTGGACAAGGACCGTGTGCTGCGCTGCGAGCGCGCCAGCTGCCCCCAAGTTCATCCACCGCTCCTGCTCACTGCGCGTGACCGAGCCCTTCCGCGTGGTGTGCGGCAAGCGTTGCTTCAACGCGCTGGGCAAGGGCAAGGGCGGTTGCTGCGAATACTCCGACGCATATTGCTACGACCGCGTCGTTTCTCAGACCCAGTGTGAGCAGCGGTGACGGTGCCAACAGGTCGCCGATGATCGTCTGCGTGAGAACCAGGATACCTCCATGGGCACGACGTGGCTCGTTGAGGGAGCAATGAAGCGCTGTACCTACTACTACGAGCTCGTGGACTCCATGGGAGTCGACCATTCCAAGGGCAAGAACAACGGAGCTCTGCTTCGAGTGGTGGCCGCAAGAGAGGTGCCGCTGCTGCTAATGACGCACATGGCATATTTCGTATATTTTGAAATATGCTGTATGGAAGTTTTGCCAATTTATGGTTCAGCTGATCGTAGAATTACAACCGTTTATTGGATTTATACAGGTAAATTTTGTTTTTTTGCATCGGAATCCTTATTTGATTTTTTAAGACAATATTCCGGACATGTTTGTATGGGTGTTGCTATATTAAGGTGTCCGAAATATTATTTAAAAATGCCCCTATTATTGTTTTGAGCCAAAAGGGGACATTTTGAGCTTTGCCAAAAAACCCACAAAAAACTGGGGCGCATCGATCAAACAGGGAGATTTCAACAAATCCCACTGGATCGAATCCACAGCAAACAGCGACCTCACACAGAGGCACCCACCCACCCAGATCTCTTCTCTCCAAGCTCTTGCGCACGAGTTGCTCATTCGCCAAAGCGCCTTCTCCCGCTCAAGCCCTCTCCAAGCCCTTTCAGCTCCCCCCGCCACCACCATGAGCGCTATCGGAACCCGCCTCGCCGGCCAAGTGGCCGTGATCACCGGCGCCGCCGGCGGCATCGGTCGCAAGTCCGCGATCCTCTTCGCCAAGCAGGGCGCGCGCGTCGTGTGCGCCGACCTGAACGAGGAAGCCGCGGCCGAGACCGTGCACTTGGTCCACGAGGAGCTCAAGAAGTTCGGCGGTTCCAAGGACGTCGTCGCGCGCGCGCTCAAGGTGGACGTATCGAAGAAGAGCGAGGTGGAGAACATGATCAATGTCGCCGAGAAGGAGTTCGGCAAGCTCAACATCCTCTTCAACAACGCCGGCATCATGCACAGCAGCGACGACGACGCGATCAACACGGAGGAAGACGTGTGGGACTTGACCATGAACATCAACGTCAAGGGCGTGTTCTTCGGCTGCAAGTACGCGATCCCGGCGATCCGCCGCGCGGGCGGAGGCTCGATCATCAACACGGCGTCGTTCGTTGGCATCCTCGGCGCGGCCACCCCGCAGCTAGCGTACACGTCGAGCAAGGGCGCGGTGATCGCAATGACCCGCGAGCTCGCGGTGATCCATGCGCGCGAGAACATCCGCGTGAACGCGCTGTGCCCCGGCCCGCTGAACACGGAGCTGCTGCAGAAGTTCCTCGACACGGAGGAGAAGAAGCAGCGCCGCCTCGTGCACGTGCCGATGGGAAGATTCGGCGAAGCCGCAGAGATGGCGAAGGCGGCTCTGTTCCTGGCCAGCGATGACGCGTCATACGTCACGGGCACGTCGTTCGTTGTCGACGGCGGCATCACGTCTGCGTACGTCACCAGTGAGGCCCACGTGGACCCATTCAGCGGTCCAAGCGAAGTGTAAGTTGCTTGGTGCATAGATGAGAGAGAGTGAGAGAGTGTGAGAGACCGCACATGTATGGGTTCTCCCGAGCGATGACGTGACACTTGCAGCAGATAGTTGATGGCGATCTTCGTGATAATTGCGCATACACCAAATATGACATCCAATTCAAAGCTGAACGATCGTTTTGATTGACGCCACGTGTCCCATGTGCAGCCTTGCTATCGCTGATGCAGATTCTTACAGGCAGCTGTTGTGTGGCTTGGAAAGATTCTGCGAATTGACGCAACAAGACGCTTGCAATAATGCGTGCGCACTATGAGGAAAGCGCCTCTCAGAGTGGTTCCAACATGGCAGAGAGACGCACGAGCGTAATAGATTTTCACGAGTAAAATGACTCTCACTATGGGTTCCTGGAGACATGGGTGCTCCCTATACTATTGCTTCGTACATACTACGTAGTATGGAGCTCTTGGGTCGTCTGTCTCCAGGGCTCCTTCGCTTCGTCCGGCTGCTGTGAGCCAGTCAATCAAGTCTAAACGCGGAAGTTCCACTGTACGTACGTACGATCATTCGATCATTCGACCATCAACACACACGCACCAAGCAACACCGAAACAAAAACAGTCAGTAACTACCACAGAAACCACAATATCCACACATACATATCGTGCACGTACCGCTTTGAGCTTGGTGACCGCGCGGAAGCCGTGCTTGGAGAGGCTCACGCCCTTGCCCGTGTTGCGCTCGCCCGACCACGGGAGGTACGGATCTAACGCGTCGCAGCGGTTCATGAACACCGTGCCGGCGCTGAGCTGCGCGCCGACGCGCATCGCGCGCTCGCGGTCGCTCGTGAAGATCGCGGCCGTGAGCCCGTAGTCACTGTCGTTCACCTTGGCGATCGCTTCTTCGTCCGACGACACGCGCTGGACGCCAACGATCGGGCCGAACGACTCCTCCTTCATGATGCGCATCGAGTCCTCGCAGTCCGCGAGGAGCGTCGGCGCGAAGAAGCGTCCCTTGCTCTTGCTGTCGGTCGTGATGCCGCTGCCGCCCGTGAGCTGCTTGGCGCCCTTGGCCACCGCGTCCTTCACGTGCGAGTCGAGGAACGCTTGCGCGGTCGGCAACGCCATCGGGCCGAGCGAGGTCGCCGGGTCGAACGGGTCGCCCAACGAGTATGACTCGAAGATGCCCTTGGCGGCGTCGACGAACGCGTCATAGTTGTCGTCGTGCACGTAGATGCGCTCGATGCCGCAGCACGACTGGCCGGCGTTGTAGCACACGCCGTCGACGAGGCCCTCCGCGGCCGCGACGGGGTCGGCGTCCGCCGCGACATACCCAGCGTCCTAATGCGATGTTCAGTTAGTGGCTGGCAAGGATGCAGTGTATGCTTGATACAGTAAGGTACAAGAGGGACTTACATTGCCGCCGAGCTCGAGCGTCACGTCGATGAAGCGCTTGGACGCAGTCTGCTGCACCTGGCGACCACTGGACAACACGATTACAAGGAACAAGGTTCAGTGCCTAGCCAGTATGGAACAAGCATACAGTTTCAGTTGAGCTACGACGCACCCGTTGACCGAGCCCGTGAAGGACACGAATGCGGTCTCTGGGCGGTGGATGAGCTCCGCCGCCACGCCGTGGTCCGCGAACGACGCCTGCAGCACGTGCTTTGGAAAACCCGCCTGCTCGAACGTCTTCTCGTAGTGCTCGCCACAGAGCGGCGTGCGCGGCGAGTGCTTCAGGATCACCGAGTTGCCCGCGAGCACCGCTGGGATGATCGAGTTCACGGCCGTCATCAGCGGGTAGTTCCATGGCGCCTACAGAGGTGATACCAGAGCAATATTACTATGCGTTCATAGTGCGTTGATGCATTGAACCAACGTATACAAGTACGTACGATGACGTAGACGACGCCCACTGGCTCGTGGGTGATCTGGCGGAAGAGCCCGTTCTCCTCTGGGAAGGTGTCGGTGCGGAGCGCTTCGTCCGACAGGTAAATGAGCGCCCTAATGAAGAGAGCATGCGAGGTTAGTGATTGCCCATACAGAGCCACGAGCATCATCATTGCAATAGAGGGAGGCAAGCTTACTTGGCGCGCGCAATGGTGCCGTTCACCTCGTTGCGAGCCTGCTGCAGCGGTTTGCCCATCTGACCCGAGATGTCGCAGGCGATGGACTCGGTGTTGCTCGCGAGCGCGTCGATCCACTTCTTGCAGAGCTCCTGGCGCTCGTGCAGCGGCACGTGCTGCCACTCGCGCTGCGCCTTCACGGACGCGTCGAGCTTGGCGTGCGCCTGCTTGCTCGTGTCGTACGCCACCTCGGTGAAGATCTCGCCCGAGTACGGGTTGTCCACCTTGACGCTGGTGATACATTCGACAGAGAAGGCACCACCACCATATATTGATTAGAGAGCCGTCATTATAGCGACCTGCATGAGAAGAGCGAGCAAGCGTGCGCAATGACTTACGAGGCGGCGGCGAAGCCTCGCGTGGCAGTGCCACTCTGACGAACGGAGCTCTTGGCGATCTACACAAGCAGCGCATGCACACGGGTGAGAACCATCAGCAGCGTGTGGCTGCATATAGCAACAGCATATAGCACACACACCTTCTTGGACACGTGGCGCAGCATGGTGGTGGCGGCTCTCTTTCTTGGCTGGGGAAGAAGATCTCTCTTTGGGTATCCTCGCTCCTCCGAACGCACTCACTCGGAATGAGTGCCCATGCGCAAAAGCGGCTGATACTAAACAACGATTAGTACCAGGCAGCCTACCTCTGAAAATTTATGAGTGGGTGCGAAACATGAAATCTCCGATTTGACTCGCTTCTGTATGCCGATGTCCAGTGGAACTCCCTCCACAAATGGATAAAAGCCATCTTCCATCGGAGGAACGCTGACTGTGTATGTGCATTCACAGACCATTTCGAGCCAAAATAGGGGGATGAGACGGTGAGAAACCCATGAAACCACAAGATTCGCGGCTTTTTCTGGGTCCGTCAGGAATAGACCGAACGTGCTGGCGGTTGTTGCTTCAAGCGAGAGCATGGGACCAGGATTTGCGATGGGAGAGAGGGAGGCTCGCAATCAAAAAGCTGCAACTGACAGGCAAAAAGAGCCACTCGCTCGCGTGCAGCGGCCGATGACACGTGCAGACGCGATCGTCACACCATCAGACACCTCTCGCCAGTGATTGCGCTTCACGCAGCTCAGCCGCCACGCACACGTGGTCCCTGACCACAACAGGAGAAAAGCGATCCCGCTTGCTCGCGCTCATTCAGATGCGCGTCGCCGCCACGAGACTCACCCACCACCACCAGCAGCAGCACCCGCTGCTGCGGCGGCGTCAGCTCCTTGGCCCCAAGGCGCGTGCCTTCGCAGCGCCTCCGTCGCTGCTACTTCAACACGTGCGGAGGCTGCAGCATCAAGCCCCGCAGCAGCCTCAGGTCAAGTACTTGGTGATCGATGGCTACATCAAGTGGGGGCGAGAGGACCTCGAATCCGGCGGCGCGGTCACGGCCGGCCAGCTCTACGCGGACATGCTCGTCAAATGCACGCCGCCGCCGTACGCGGCGAGCTACGACCTCATCTTCCCCGCCGACCCGGACTTTGAGCTCCCGGACCTGAGCCAGGTATGTATGCTATAGTGTTGCTTCGTTGCCGTATTGTGCCATATCGTGTCGTATGCTCACATCATGTTGCTGTGCTTGGATGCTCCATTGCAGTACCATGGCGTGGGCTGGTCGGGCTCGTCGCTCACAGTCTACAAGTCCGATGACGAGCGCATCGTGCAGATGAGCGACCTCGCGCGCCGGTGCTTCGCGCAGGGCATCCCGCAGTTCGGGAGCTGCTTTGGCGCGCAGCTGGCGGTCGCGGTCGCCGGCGGCGCCGTGGCGAAGAACAAGTTCGGCAAGGAGCTCGGCATCGCGCGCAAGATCAGTCTGACGCCCGAGGGGCGAGCGCACCCGATGTACGACGGCAAGCCGTCCGTGTTCGCCGGGTTCACGAGCCACAACGACCAGGTGACGCACATCATGCCCGGCGGCCTGAAGCTCGCGCAGAACGCGCACACGTCGGTGCAGGCCGTGAGCGTGCGCCACCAGAAGGGTGACTTCTGGGCCGTGCAGTACCACCCCGAGTACGACCTGCACGAGATCGCGCGCCTGCTCCACTGCCGCCGCAAGGTGTCGATCGAGCTGGGCTTTTTCCGCGATATGGACGGCGCCGACGCATTCATCGCGGACCTCGAGGCGCTGCATCTGGACCACTCGCGCCAGGACATCGCGTGGAGGTACGGCATCGACCACGACGTGCTGGACGACGACGTCCGCACGTGCGAGGTCAAGAACTTCATCAAGCACCTCGTGCTCCCGTACCACCGCCGCCTCGTCACGACACCCGGCGGCAGCGAAAACTAACTAACACGAATACATCACATGAATGCACAACCGCATATTGATGCATGCCTCACACATGGCATTTGTGGTTGGCTTCAAGATTCAAAGGACCATCACTCACTGGTAATGTTGTGAGACTGGTCTCACTTGCTCATCCAAGACTCGCGCTACGGCAAGCTGTCTGTCTGTTACGATAGACTGCGAGCATTGGCGGTGGGTGATCTGGCGAACTGTCGCTTTTGTATGCTGGTTGTTAATGTTGTTGGATGCACTTGGGGGGAGAGTTGGTTCTGAATAAGTAAATGACGGATCAAGTCCGAGGATTGATCCAAATGCTCTCTCTGTGGTACACGCACTCGTCTCTCTATCTATCAGGTGCGTCCTCAGTCGGTCTTTTCTTATGCGGCTTAGTTCGTCTTCTTCCTCTTCGAACTGCTGCTCGCGCTGTCGTCATCATGGCCACCACCCTGGCGGCGCTTGCGCAGACAGCAGATGAGCAGCACGACGCCCGCGACCGCCGCGCCGCTGATGAGCGCGAACTGCTGGAGCGCGGCCATGAGCTCCAGGTGGCGGAACATGCTCACGCCGTCGACGCTCCGCGAGAGGTTCGTCGCAACGTTGATGAGCGCGATGAGCTCGTTGCGGTTCAGGCGCGGCATCTTCTGCACGTCGTCCGCGAGCAGGATCTTGAGCGCCGTGCCGAGCCCCATGGTCTGAATCTTTCCCCACAGACGGCACTTCTCGCACGTCACGCAGTCCATGATGCGGCTCACGTTCATAAACTTCTCGCGGAACTGCACTTCCAGCTGGCGCTTCTGCTCCTTCGCGTCGATGAACTCGTCGTAGGACATCTGGCCGCGCTGCACGCGGAAGAGCGCTTGCTCGTTGAAGCCCGTGAGCACCGATTTGCGCTCGGAAGGACACGACGTGTGCTCTTTGTCTTCCAGTACGAGCTGCTTGAGGATCGCTTGCACGCGTGCGTCGTCCTCTGCGTTGCCCGTCGCGTAGTCGTACTGCAGGAGCTCGTCGCGGTAGCGTCCGAGCGCGCGCATCACGAACAGGTACGTGAAGTAGAGGTTCTGCAGGCGCTCGCGGTACTTGCCCACGCGGAACACAAAGAGCGACGGATTCGTGCCCCAGCTGTCGCCGTACTTGTAGCGCAGCGCGATATGCGTGTTGATCGACGCCTGGAGGCCCGAGATCAAGCGGTAGTACACGCGCTCTTCAAAGCACATGCCCTCGAGGCTCTTCTCCTGCCCGCGCTGCGGCGTGAAGCAGTTCTCCTTGTAGATCGCGTTCCACACGCGCTCGGCCTGATACCCACTGTACCCAGTGTATCGCTCGGGGTTCTCGAGCAGGTTGATGTAGACCATGGTCTCGCCTGGCTCGCCCTGGTTGCTCCAGATCTCCTGGCTCTGCTCCTCTTTCCAGCCGCGGAACGTCTCACCCGCGACGGCGTTCGTGCGGTCCACCTTGGACAATTCGTCCTCTTCGCCGGTCTGCTTGGAGCACGGCTTGCCCGGTTCCTCGGGCTGTGTGTCTTTCGTGTCGGTATGCTTCTTTGTATTGGCTTCTTTGCTCATGCTCGCGCTGGTCTTCTTGCGCTGCGCGTTGCGGTCCATCTGGTACCACGCCTTGGGGATCTCGTGCGATGGACACTCGCAGACCGCGCAGTCGATGCTCGCGCACATGCCGTCGTCCTGCCAGAACGGGCACTCCTTGCCGAGGTCCACTTTGAAGTAGCGGAAGAACGTGAGGTGCGAGAGCTCCTGGAGCAGCGGGTGGAAGTGCTCGGACACGGCCTTGTCCACGGTCTCGTAGTCGCAGCCCGAGTCCTGCACGCTGCCGCTCAGCTCGGGCGTGTGGCACACCTGGCACTGCAGGAAGTCGTACATCTCCTTGGGGAAGAGCGCGTTGCGCTGCGCTTTCACTGGCGCTGCGGATGATGATGACGCTGAAGAAGCGTGCTCGGCGGTCGCGGGCAGCACGAGCAGCAGCGCCGAGAGCGCGGCCACGAAGGCGCGACGCAGTCGCAGCGGCATCATGACGGGATGGAGGCAGAGGTTGTGTAGCTGGTGAGCTGGTGCTCGCTCTCTTCTCGTCTGGAGGCGCTGGCGACGAGAGAGAAATGGAGATTGGAGCTCTTCGCGTCTTGCTCAAAAGGTTGTGCGTGCGTGGACACGCTGCCACGTTTCATCTAGGAGGGGTGTCATTTTAGGTGTTGAAGTGAGGTGATTGGTGGAAAAAGGTGTGGTGTGTTTTTAGTGGATGAAATAAATCTGATTATCCTGCGTGGTGGCTTCTGATTGGAAATAAATGAACTAAGTGATTATGCAAGAATTTTCCGGTGAGCCAAAATCAAAATGGCTCGCGATTCAGAAATCGCGAGACTTCTCGAGCTGCGAGAGAGATGGTTTGCATTGAGAGTTCGTTCACAAAATGTGTATGCTGTGGACGAACATCCAGACGACTCTCGTGAGGGTTGTAGTGGACGTATTGTGCATACGCCTATACCCACAGTTTAGCAAGGCCATAGTGTATATGTATGGTCCGAGAGTTCAGCATGCACAAGACACTGCGTCTCTATGTGAGTGCTCCATGCCATCCGTCCTGGGTGCGTATCTGTACCAACCCAGGTGCCTCTTAATTGCGATTTTCGCTCGCCCTCAAAAGGACACACAACCAGCCGGATCTCCGCGCGCGTCTGCATCTCTGCTTCAACAAGAAGCGTTGGTGGTTTGAATTCACTCATGCGGTCTGTTGCTGTGCTGGACGAATAGACTCTGACTGCGAATCCATGCATGGGCATGGTATGCAGGATACGAGCTAAGAACTCGTTCGAGTTCTCCCTTTGTTTCACGCAGCACTGGCAATTTTGTTAAAGCAAAAGCGCGGCGTTTAACAGCAGCATCCTCGCAGCCAGGTGGGATTACTACCAGTCTGCGTACTGAACTCCACCGCACATGCGATCGCACTCCACCGTAAAGCAAATGAGATGATGAATGCGCGGTCTTGGTCTTGTTGTCTTCTCCGTGCATTCACGCAGCTCAATTTCCACATGGTGCTCACATTTCCCATTCCATTCTGCAATCTCACTCTCCCCATCCTCTCTCAATCGGTTTAGCAGGGGAATCTGTGTGTCGTCCTGATTGCCCAATCAGGCAGCTCAAATCTATCTTTGGACCTCTTCGGCCATTTTCTCACAGCTTGTGCGCATTCCCACTTTCACACACACGCGCACACATCCTTCATTCATCCATCCGCCAGAGACAAGGATGTTCGCTGCCCGACGCGCGCTGCAACTCGCGCGACGCGACGCCCCGAGCGTGGCCGCGCGCGCGCTTTCCACGGGCCCAGCAGCAGCCACGCCGCTGTCGGTGCTGGTGATCGACGGCTACTCGAAGGAAGGACGCGAGGACCTCCAGGCGGGCGGCGCCAGCACGGCCGGCAAGCTCTACCAGGGGCTGCTCAAGAAGTGCACGCCCCGCGGCAACGTCGTCGCCGACATCGTGTACCCGGCCGACGAGGACTTTTCGACCCCGGACCTGACCAAGGTACGTGTGTGTGCGTTTGTCATGTTGAAGTTTGGTCAAGTTTGTTGCGTGAAGGAACTTGGATTCCTGACATGCATACGCGCTTTGGTGGTCGTCTCTCATGTGTGATTGTGTGTGTTTAGTACCACGCTGTGGCGTGGACCGGGTGTTCACTGACGATCTACGAGACCGACGACATCCGCGTGTCCAAGCAGATCGACTTTGCCAAGAAGGTGTTTGAATACGGTAAGCGGTACGCTTGACGGAACAGACAGAAGCAGACATGAACTAATAGTAGATTGTTGCGCATGTATGTCTACGCTCACAATCCAGGCCTCCCTCAGTACGGAAGCTGCTGGGCGGCGCAGATCGCGGTGGCGGCTGCCGGTGGCCACTGCGGCAAGAACCCGCGCGGTCGCGAGATGGGCATTGCGCGCAAGATCGCGCTCACGCCCGAGGGCCGCGCGCACCCGATGTTCGAGGGCAAGCCGACCGTGTTCGACGCGTTCACGAGCCATAACGACGAGATCACGCACATCGCCCCCGGTGGACTCCACCTCGCGGGCAGCGACTTCACGTCCGTGCAGGCGGTGGCGATCCGCCACTTGAACGTAAGTCTCATGATGAAGATACCCGTGGATCAATAAGGCCAAATGCTGACCTAATGTTGTTGTTGTTGTTGCTCTGTGGCGATGAACAGGGCGAGTTCTGGGGCGTGCAGTACCACCCAGAGTACGACCTCCACGAGCTCGCGCGCCTGACGTACTGCCGCCGCGCCAAGCTCGTGGAGCTGGGCTTCTTCCCGGACATGAAGACCGCGGACGACTACGTGGACGACCTCGAGAACCTGCACATTGACCCGTCGCGCTACGACATCGCGTGGCGCCTCGGCATCGACGCGGACGTGATGGACGAGACGATCAAGAACTGCGAGACGCGCAACTTTATCAAGCACCTCGCGCTCCCACACAAGGCGGTCATCGAGGGCAAGAACTAGAACAGCAAGGCTTCGAGCTTCGAGCCCAAGCTAAGCTTTCCCGCTCATTTACCCATGTCAATTCAATGAACTCCAACCACCAGCAACAATAAAGAAAGAAGACACCAAGGCCAAGAGAAACTAAAATGCATTGTTCAAACACAGTTACACATTAGAAAAAGGTGGGGGGGGGGGG
>JAASGK010001063.1:0-12747 GCA_023334195.1 Globisporangium emineosum
AGCACCGCAGAGGATTCCCGGGATGCCGAAGAACCATTCCTTCCACTTGTTGCGCGGGGCAGGCAGCTCGTGGCTCTCCTTGAAGCCGCCGGTGGCCGACGGGGTCTCGATCACGTCGTACTTTGGCGAGGCGGGGGCCATGGCAGTCGCTTGCTTGGGTTGGAGCTGGTCCTTGAAGTCGACTTGTGTTCGGCGAGGCAGATTCAAGAATGAGGTTGAGAAGCGAAGGTGCGGGAATGCGGAACAGGACGGTAAGCCCAGAGATAAAGAGAGGCAAAGGTAAAAGGCCTGGGGCGTATGTACACCCTAGAGTGGCCCCTACTGGTGAGAGGGGGAACATACTTGTGGAGGGAACTTTCATGTTCTCACCCGGAATCCCCTTTTCTTTCTCTCGTGCGCGGTCATAAAACCGCCAGGTGGTGTTGTAGCAGCAACATCTCTCGGTCCATCTGTTTTTGTGGACCTCCTTTCAATCTGAGGTCGCATACT
Source organism: Globisporangium emineosum (assembly GCA_023334195.1). NCBI lineage: Eukaryota > Oomycota > Peronosporomycetes > Pythiales > Pythiaceae > Globisporangium > Globisporangium emineosum. The sequence goes on from JAASGK010001063.1 coordinate 490, forward strand.
AAACTGCTAATTAATCTTCATTTGCTGTTTAATTTCCCGATATTATTAATTTGTGGATGTGGCTGGTTTCTGCTCCGCCAAGAGAGCCGGACACGAAAGTGTGAGGGAGATGGGGTCACGAGCATGTTGAAGCGCATCCCGCAATGAAATGATCGCGCGGGAACTGGCCAATCGCAGGAGAGAGAAGGGGCGCGAACAGACAGAACAGTTATCCCGATTAATTTAACAAAGTGGCTGCCTTTACGGTTTTTATTTTCTCTATGTAGTTTTGTGGCTCGGACCTCGGGCACAAACAAAGGGGGAGCCAAAGAACACATACAGATACCAGGTAGTGTACAGGTCATAGAGTGAACATGTGTATAACGAATTCGTATTCGGGTGGTCATGGAGACTGTTTGCAAATTTGGGGCGTAGATTTCACAAGAGTGCTGTACACCTTTGCAATGCTTCCCAACGCGATATTTTTTCACCAAAGCAAAAAGAAAGATCGGACACGTGCCCGCCTGTAAAAGTGAAGGTGGTGTGGTGGTGTGTGGGGAGGATGCTGCGTCAACGAAACGCCGCTGGCTTTAATAACCGCCGGTACAGTACATCTTTCTAACAAAAGGCAGCCAAATTTAGGAATCCAAAGACGCTCGAAACTCCCACAATGTGTGAAGGAGTCACTCAAACTCTCCTCGCGCGCAGCTGCGAGTCACTCTTACAGATACTGTAGCACATCTCTTTGAACGAAGTAGGGTCTACTTGCCGCACGACGCCCCTCTCTCCTTGTTGCTCCTCCTTCACAATCCGCATCCAGCCAGTTCTCAAAAGTGCACTTATAGAGTATGCCAGTCACCGCCATGCTCCGAGTCGATCAGTTGTGATAGACGTGCCATGACATGATGAAAGACTGGTCTTTCACTCCTCACTACGAATGCACAGAGGTGACTGACAGTCACTCGGGCCTGGTGATGAGGTCGTCGTCACCGATCGTTCAAGCTCGGCAATTGGCGCATTCCCCCTGCGATGGGAAATGATGGAAACGTTGAGACCCACGCTATTGGCAGATGTTTGGCTTCAGGCGAGTCGCCCGTGGTCCACTCAAGTCACAGGTGTCTATCATCGAGTACGAACCGCAGGGTCGAACCCATTCAGAGCCCCGTAAGCGTACGATATGATAGCTGGACTGATGTGATTTGCGCGATTTGCGCAACGCTCTCTGTCACCGGCGCTTGCTTGGGATCTGAAGTGCCACTGCTGCCTGCGGCTTAGTCGATTTGCAGGTCGTGTTTGCGCATTTGCAATGTACGTTGGTATGTACAGTGTACACCAAATTAGTCGAAAAGCGAATGCTTCCGAGAGCTCTTCCTGCCGTATCCTTCTCATGGCGCGATGCGCTTGCGTCACGCAGATCCATCCACCTTTCGCTGCGGCGATGGATGTTGCGATGAATATACCCGTGGTGGTCGTAAGGCTTCACATCAAAAGTATCAAATCGAAAGCATGCATGCGAGCAAGTAAGATTCTGCTACGGCTTGGAGGTGACATAAATTGACTCACGGATAGTGTCATCTATAAATAATAGATGACACTATCCGTGAGTCAATTTATGTCTCCATCCTATCAATATTTGATCAACATTACTAAAATTTAGTATGTATTGATAATACTAAGTTCAGTACTTCAGAGTTATGTTTTTGGTACATGTCCTTTAGATCATCATTTTGAAGCAAGCAATTTGCTTGAGTATTCGGTTATAACCGTTTGGAGACTTGTTTTAGCATATTATATTCAGTTCACCAGGTAAACGGTTTATTCAGTTAAACATAATTATCCAATTTATTCAAATACTCGTTTATACGGCTTTCATTTTTGTAGCAAAAAGAAATGAATAAACAAGCTCGAAAGACGAAAACCCAAAAAATAGCGCGGTCTACACTACTTAGAGCTATTGAAGCAGGAGACTGGCATGCAATCAAGACACGCAAGACATGGTAAATCCGTAAATGAACAATCTGCCGAGGATATCAGCCTCAATTGGAAGCTAAATTATGTGTTTATGGTTTTGAAATATTCCCGTATATGGATTGTTTTTTCTATTTTTCAAAAGCCCGTGATAGACGTTCATCGCTTTTGAAGGGTATGAACTTTCTCTTGTACAAACCTGCGATTTATCAAATCCTCCAACAATTTATGCATTTTCATGAAACCTTCGAGAATCTATAGTGTGTGCAAATGTTCACAGGTTTTGATACAAAGTGAAGTCAAAAGACCGCAACAACTGAGGCAGGACAGTTTTTATTTTAGGAAAAGCTCGGAACCGTTTTTAGCCAATCACATAAATAGAGATAAAATAGGACTGAACTTTCAGGACAGGTTGAAGTCGTGCCGCGAGAAGCGGAGTCAAGTGGCTGCACCCTTCCTTCGTGCTGGCGACGCTGCCGGCATGTGGCATCGCCAGTCAGTCGCTTCACAAGAGCGGGCGAGACACACACACACACAGTCGGAAGAACTATGTCGGGCGTCCAGGTGCTCTCGGACAGCCACCCGCGCCAGGGCGGCATGGACGAAGACGAGCGCGACCAGTGCATCCACGGCGCCCACATTCGCCTTAATAACGCTGTGCGTTGTATTTGCTACAAGTTTGCTTGAGCTCACGCGTTGTTTGGCGTGGACGCGTGGATACAGATGTCGTGAGCTGGTTTCAGCGCAAGGCGAAGCTCAAGAACTCGACCGCGAAGAGCTCTGGTAACGACGAGCTGCTGTATCTCTCTCTATTCAGCACAGCGTGGCTGATGAGAACCTTGGGTGCGCGTTTGCTTGCTCTCCATTTCCCCCACCTTAGATCTCAGTGCCCTTGAACAATCGTTGGGAACGGAGTTCCCAGAGGTATACCAAGATCGTTTCGTTGAGCTGCCTGTGAGGTTGTACGCCATTCAACTAACATTGTCGTGCACCTCAGGCGCTGCGAAGCTTGCTGAAGAAGCAGAGCGGTGGGATCTGATTTGACAAGTACAAGGTGAGGCTCACCCAACTTCGTGCATTCTGCTGATCGCAACAGCTAACCAGTTCTTGTGTGTTGTTTATATCACGCAAGCTCTTCGCTCCACACAGTCGATCTCTGTTGAAGTAAATCACTCGCTTCACTACAATAGAGTTCCTCGCTTGAACGCCAGCCGACCCTCACTCGACTAATAAATAACCGCTCGAATTCTTCTCGGCAACTTTACAGGACATCGCGAGCGCCGCCGATACGCTCTCGGGCGTCAAAGGCTGGAAGTCGTCGTGCATCCCATTCGCCGCGAACGTCGACGGCGCTGCGCTCATCAGCGACGTGGGCTCGCGAAACGCCGTGTTTGAGTTCGGGGACGACGGCAAGGGTGACCAGTTGGCGCCGACGCTGCTCCAGTACCTCGAAGAGTATCGCAACAGACTGCTCTCGGGTCAGTTCGACTACGTGGAGGACATCGGACTCGTCGAGCGATCGCGCAAGTGAGAAACGCAGCCAGCAGCTCACAACCCACACACTTTGCATTCAACCAAACTCAAATTTCAACACACACCAGGTGTCGCGCAAACGTGCCTTTCGAGCGCAGCGCGCTCGTCGCATTGTCGAGTTCGTCCTGGAGCTGTTCGACAATGTCGTTCAGCGATTTCTCGCCCACGCGCGACGCTGGTAGGATCTGGAAAAGTACCGCGATGCTCCCACACTTGAGCGCTGTGGTCTCCAGTCTCGTGCGCGAGATCTGGGGTGCGGCCGATGCCTCGATCATGAACGCGACTTCAAACGCTTCGACTGCCTTGGGGCTGAACAGCACTTCGTCGTAGCTCATCTCCACCTCGTACTTGACCGACACGAGCTTCGAGCCGCACTCCATGCCATTGCAGATACCTGCCAGCGATGGCTTCTTGTCAGTGCAGAGCGCTTCCGAGGACGCCGGCTTGTCCTCCGCGATATCAAAGCACGTCGCCTCACGCGTATACTTGCCGCCACCGCACCCGTTGGAGCAACTGCTCCACTCGGTCACTTTCCACACAAACTTGGTCTTGACATCCTTCACGCTGCACTGGCGGATATGTTAAGGAACCACTTCGGTGGTCATCCGTAAAAATTGGAACTGGCGGATATGTTGAAAACCTGCCTGGATTTTGACTCAAAAATATCCTTACCGAGGGGTATTTTGTGACCGATTAGAAACTATAAATTCCAAAAGTGGATAAAAATCCTGAAACAAGGATTTTTGTGTTTTTCTGGGTTGGTGGGTGGGGGCCGATTTTGAACATTTGCATTTTTGAACGCTGTCAAAAGCAGGCAACATGGCGTCCCGCGGCGTCTCCACCCCGCAGAGCAAGCGCCGCCGGGACTCGTCGGTGAACGGGAGCGCAAGCGAGAGCGACAGTGACGGTGGTGGCAGCAGCAGCGCGACACCGTCCCCGCCCGCTACGGTCAAGAAGCAGCGCTTCAAGGTATCTCGCAAGTCGTCCACGCCGCAACGCAGTGCGGCCAAACGCCCCAAGGCGTCCACAAGTAGCACCCCACCATCGTCGGCACGAAAGCACAGGTACCGCCCGGGCGCTCTAGCACTGCGCGAGATCCGCCATCTGCAGCGCACGACCGACCTATTACTGCGCAAGCTGCCGTTTGCGCGCCTTGTGCGCGAGCTGCAGACCCCATTCACAAAGCAGCCCTTCCGATGGCAAGCAGAGGCGCTCTTGGCGCTCCAGGAAGCTGCCGAAGCCCACCTCGTGCGCCTGTTTGAAGATGCGTACGTACACTTTTGCTATGTGTATCTGTTCACGTGCTGGTCTGAGTACTGATCGCTTTGTGCTGTTTGTTGCGCCTTGTGGAAATGTGCTTTGTGAGCAGCAACATGTGTGCAATCCACGCCAAGCGAGTGACCGTCATGGTGAAGGATCTGCAGCTCGCGCGTCGTATTCGAGGCCGGAATCTCGGAGAATAGAGACTTGGAGAAACGACTGAAAACCGACGAGGAGAAAGAGATTTTGTATTGTTGTATGTTGTGTATATACGAGGAAGAGGAGAGCAGAACCAGCAGCAGTAACTCGCGGCGCGTTCCTGGACCGATGAAACAAGAGAGAGAGAGAGAGACGACGCCACCAGCATCAAGCAGGAGCAGTTCAAAGAGGAAGAGATAAAGCGAAGGAGCCTGGCCCGAGGATCTGCTTTGACAAAGCGTCCATTTTGCTAATATTATTTCTTGGATGGACTGATTGCGAGCAATCCAGACACACATGAACCTTTGCCCTTTTTGCTTGAATTGCTCAAAAGTCCAGCGACCGCGACGCCTTGCTGCTATCAGGTGTCATCCTCACTGGCCCATCTGTGGTCTCGGGTTCCGGCTGGTTGTTGTGTGAACTACCACTGCGACTTGGTGATGGGGTTCCTGCTCGACGCACGGTGGAAGGAGAACCTGGCCACGGATCTTTGCCTTTGAATCGGTCCTGGTACTTTTGCAGCGAAGCGCGTGGCTTCAATGCTCGCGAGAAAGTTGGTCGACCGAACCGTGTTTTCGCGATTTCTTTCCCGATCACCGCCATCGTTTCACAACACTAGCATATGCATCAGAGAGATACCGTGAGTTTAGAATCGCTTCAGCAACCATTGGAGAGCTTTGTGATTGAGACATAGACTCACCAGTGAATGGCCACTTCGCTGTGGGCAGTAGTGCTCGCAGGACTTGAGACCAGAGATGCACCTACAAACAACATACAACAATACAGTAGAAATTGGTCATCGGGCTCTGCTAACATCAAGAACACAACTTTCACAGAATAATGTAGGCAAGCACGTACTTTTTCGTCTCGAAATGCCCTCGACACTGTCGCCGCCATTCTTCAGCTATCATGCGAGCGTCCTTCGCGGTTGTCACGGGACCAAGCTTCACTGCAACCTCATAATCGCTCTCAGGATTCAGAAACTGATAGTCTTGGAAAAGCTCCTGCTCCTCGCTGTTCTGGTCCTCGTATTTGTTCCCTGGCTCACGCTCCAAAATCTGTTTTGCCTTGATAAACGGCGGGTGCAACGTTGAGCTCAAACCGGACAGGTACGCCTTCACATTTTCTGCATTGTTTCCTTCATACGGGCGATCTGATCACAACATCAATAAATAGCACAGCAGCTGTTCAGCAAGGGTAACTCAAACAGCAAAAACACACCAAAGTTTTCACAAGTGCCTACCAAGCTGGAGCTGTAGCGTCGCTGGGTCGTAGCTTTTGGTGAAATACTCATCCTTGCCGATAAGCAGGCGGTCTTCCAACGGGAAGTACTTGGACACATCCTCTGAAGTCACGACAATGTCGACACCTTTCTTTAATGTCAGCGTGCCTGGAAACGGGTGGGTTGACGCCTTGAAGAGCACTGCGTAATGCCACGCCTGCCTGGTCTTCGATGAACTTCCATCTCCAAAGATTGGTGACTGCGTGAGCGAGAGCGGGGGTGTCCTCGGCGGAAGCGGCTGCACTGGAGATGGTGGAAGTAGCGACCAATCGCGCTGTACTTGTTCATGCTCCCTGTCCATCTCAACATCCCCGTCCCCTTCACTCTCCTGAGAAGGCTGCAACTGAGATTCTCCGAGATCTGCCACCAAAATTCTCGATTTCGGTGAGGAGACTTCTTTCTTGACGCTCTGGATCATCTTCAGCAGCACTCCGATCCACGTGGCGCCAGCAATCACGCTTGTAGAAAATGGCAGCGATACAAACGACAAGTTGTACCCATCAATCTCGACTTTCAGGTCGTTTGTGAACGTGGAGTCCCAGTAGATCGAGCTCAGGAAGAGTTTGTCGAGACGGGTGACTTGGGCGGCACTCGGCGCATCAAACAAAACTGGCACGTGGTCTCGAAGAGTTTGGTCGAACGCGACATGCTCCTCAAATTTGACTGCAGCACAAACATAAACAGCTTTGTTATCATCACAGCTCCAGTTGCATAGTTGCCTGGGCTATCAAAGTTTAGGTCCCGCACCGTTAAGCAGAGTGTTGACCAAGCTGTTGGTCTGTCTGGAAAACTCGAGGAGGTGGTCGGGTTGGATGAATCTGCTCAGTCCTTTCAGGAATAAAGCCGACGCTAGGGCTTTCTATATCACAGGCACGCACACAAACAACAATATGAGTGACATGCTTCTGTACCAAGTAGCATCGATCATGCATCAATTAGCATGAACTTACACTTGGAGCGATTCTTTCCGAGGCTTTGCGGAATTCTGCAATCGACACACAAACGTACACGTGAGCTCTTTTAATCATCTTGCAGAGCATGAAAAGCCACAAGCAACTCACTGTGTTCGCTGGCTTTCTCTGCGATCACCAGAGACTGCACAATGTCTTCGTAGGGCTGCGAGCGAGTTCGCACCAAGGAGAGCGCCGTCAATCCTGATCGGTCTTGGATCGTTGGATCGCATCCGTGGTTCAGCAAGCACTTTACAACCTGTATTCAAGGTGATACAAAATATTCGCATTCCAAATTACTCCCAGAGAACTCCAATGATCAGGAAAACACCAGAACAGAAAGCCACGTACCTCTGGGTAGTTGCTCATCGCCGCAATGTGCAGCGGTGTTTGCCCAAACTACAAGGTAAAAACATACACCATTAGCTTCATAACAGCATTCACGAGTAAACTACTTTATACGCACCAGGTCTCGGACGTTTGGGTCAAAGTCGATCTTGTCGAGCAGGAACACGACCAATTTGACCTTGAGGTCTTCTCGCGCCATCGTGCGGCCCACTGCAGCGTGCAGCAGCGTCGCGCCGTCTTCATTGCGGATGTCGCGCAAGTCCACTTTCCAGTGCTTTAATCCGTCGCGCGTCGGAATCACTCCTGTTTCGAGCCACTCTGCGAGCACGCTGTACTTGCCTGCTTTTGCTTGGTCGAATAGCGTGTGCAGCACAGCGTTCGCCGTGCTCTTTGCGCTCGCGTAGATCATCGCCTGCTTGAACATCTGGTCCTCCTGCTCGCGTCGGTTCACAGCCTCCAGCAAGCGTGTCTTGAGCTGCTCGACCTGGAGCTGCAGGATCTCCATCTGGTTGTGGCGCGGCGAAGACGAAGAAGGCGACGAAGATGCAGGTGTATCCATTGGTAATGGCACGTCAACAGCGTTGGTGACAGGATACTGACCGCCGCTGAGCATCTCCTTGCAGGAAATCTCCATGTTCCGCAGCCGCACTTGCGCCTCGGCCATCATCTCCGCCAGCGTACGCGCGTTGCGACGCGATTCGTTCAGCTTCTCTACGGGCGGCGGTGGCGTGAAGTGCTCGAGTGTGGCGTCCGAGTCCATCTTCCTTTGCTTCTTGGCGCGATTCTCATCAGGCTGGCAATTCGATCCATCGTTTACTGGAAAACTACATTCATGTGAAAATGGTTCTGATTAATCTTCAATATGACCATTGAAGTTTATAAATATTATATTTGTCAAATTTTTCTGCACAAAATGCGGATAATAGACATAATGAGATGAACTATTTACTTCCAGGCTGTGTGTGACCAGACGCGTTGCCCTACCCCTACAAAGGTCCCTCCTCTTGGAACCCACTAAATCCTGGGTAATTGGATATCAACAATCGACCCTGTTCGATGCAAACAAGAAGGATATACTCATACAGGATTCAATCCCGTACTTGAAATAAAAAATGAGCAAAATTCGGATGAACCATTCCTCATTTATGCAATTGAAGAGTACTAGGTGAGAAATGTCAAGCGCCCATCTCGGCCCAACAGACCGAGATGAGCAATCGGCTGCCTGTGATCAGTTTCCTTGTTTCTAAAAAGCGGTCGGTGCTTTTTTCATGGCAGCGACACAAAAGCGCATTTGGTCCACTTCACTTGCATTGCCGCGCCTTCCAGACATAATACCGTGTCTGTGGGTGAGGCGCCGCGCCATTTCTGCATTTCTCCGCCCCTCTCTCTCTCTCTCTCTCCTTGCAGGCACACGCAGGCACAGTAGAGGAGGCGACGCATATACGAGAGACGACGGCGACGGAAACCCGGAAACGTCCATTTGAACGACAGTCGCGTGTGACGAAACAGGCACGTCATTCATAATCTTCCGCGCCGACCAACCCGCAGAAGCCCGCCTCGTCGACCCGATCATAGTTGGAGAGGAGCAACATGGCACGGCGGTCGAACCGGAAAACCCAGAGGGCCGGGTCCGCAGGTGACGACGACGCTGGATCTTCGCTGTCCACATCTGCAGAATCCAGCAGCAGCAGTATAAACCAGTCAACCGCCATGGCCGCAGGCGAGCCTTCTCCCTGTTGTAGCGAGTGCACGTGCACCCGCACGCGGACGACGGCCTTTCCCGCGACTGCCAGTCCCGGTGCGGATGCTGTCGCCAGTTTAACGTCAACTCTCGCACCCGCGCTCGTGCCGCCCGATGCCGTGCTCACCGTGCTGCAGATGGCAAACGCGCCCGTGGTCGGCGTCTCGGCGCAGGGGCTCGTGACGCTCTGGAACAAGCGCCTCGCGTGCATCACGGGCTTCCCGGTCGACGAGGTGCTCGGCCGCCCGCTGCAGGACTTTGTCATCGGCGCCTCGCGACGCGAAGAGATCGCGGCGATCGTCAAGAGCACGCTCACGGGCGGCGATGCGCATTCGCTGGGAGAGGCCGTGCACCTGCCGCTGCGCACGACGTCAGGAGGCAACGCGCAGATCCTGACGAGTCTCACACCGCTCTTGGATACCGAGGGTCGCTGCGTTGGGCTCTACGGTATTGGACAGGATGTAACCGAGCTGACGATCCAGGAGAAACAGTATGCGACCGTGATCATGCAGGCGAATGCTCCGATCATCGAGCTCGACAAGGACGCGCATATCACGGTGTGGAACGCCAAGACTGCAGCGATGACCGGGTTCCCAAGTGAAGATATGGTCGGCGAACCGCTGTTGCCGCTTGTCGATGCGAATTTCAGGGATGTGGTCGCGAACAACATCGAGCAAACGCTGCGTACGGGTATTGCCGGTGCCGACTTCGAGCTGCCGCTAATAACATCGACTGGTGCGCGTCTCGAGATCGCATCGTGTCTTACGCCTCGCTTTGACGCGACAGGAGCTGCGGTCGGTATTGTCGCGATTGGTCAGGACGTCACGGAGCGCAATGCGAAGAAAATGGAGTACAGGAAGTTCATCGATTCGGCGAACGCGCCGATCTTTGGTGTCGACACGGAGGGACGTATTGTGATTTTCAATTCGAAAGCAGCGCAAACGAGTGAGTACACACCGGAAGAAGTAATGGGCAAGGACCTGGTCGAAACGTTGATCTCGGAAGAGTATCGTCCGGCTGTTGCGTCTGTGCTTCAGAAGGCGTGCTTAGGCATTGAAACCGCTAACTTCGAGTTTCCGTTGATCACGAAGAATGGACGCAAGATCGAGATTCTGCTGAATGCGACGCCACGATACGATCACACAGGTCAGCTCGCCGGTGTTATTGGCATCGGACAGGATATCACTGATCGCATTATTCAAGAACAAGAGTATAGCCGTTTGATCGACACTGCGAATGCGCCAATTTTTGGTGTGAACCGAGACTTCGAAGTGATCATTTGGAACAAGAAAGCTGCGACCAGCACTCAATACACGAATGAAGACACGATGGGCAAAGGTCTGCTCAAGTTTATCTCGGTTGAGTATCGCAAAGCAGTCGGTGATGTGCTTGCAAAAGCTCTTGATGGTGTCGAGACAGCGAATTTTGAGTTCCCGCTGATCACAAAATCAGGAAGAAGACTTGACATCTTGCTGAATGCGACCCCAAAGTACGACCACTTCGGAAACGTGTCTGGAGTGGTTGGCATCGGCCAAGATATCACGGATCGACGCGCACAGGAGCAGGAATATACGCGGTTGATCGACACTGCGAATGCGCCGATCTTTGGGGTCGACAAAGACTGTCGCGTGAATATCTGGAATCGCAAAGCAGCGCAGATCACCGAGTACTCTGTGTTCAATGTGCTCGGGGCGAACTTGGTGGAGAACTTTATTCCAGCTGAATACCAGGAAGAAGTCGGATGTGTGCTCTCCAAAGCGCTTGAAGGCATTGAGACAGCAAACTTCGAGTTTCCATTGATCACAAAATCCGGACGCCGCGTCGAGATCCTGCTGAACGCTACTCCAAGGTATGACGAGAAGGGAGTGATTATTGGTGTCGTCGGTATTGGCCAAGATATTACAGTTCGCATCGCGCAGGAACAAGAATACAGTCGCTTGATCGACACAGCGAACGCTCCGATCTTCGGTGTCGACATGAACGGTTTGGTGAATATCTGGAACAAAAAGGCTGCGGAAATTACTCAATTCTCGACTGAAGAGGTTATCGGCAAGGATCTTGTGAATCGATTTGTATCCGAAGAGAACCGTGAAGACGTTGGAACTGCCCTTCGCAAGGCTCTCGCAGGAGCTCCAACAGCAAACTTCGATTTTCCTCTCATCACCAAGACGGGTCGACGCGTCGAGATTTTGCTGAACGCAACACCACGGTACAACGAATTAGGGAACATCGTCGGGGTCGTCGGAATTGGACAGGATATCACCGAACGAATCGCACAAGAACAAGAGTACACGCGCCTGATCGATACTGCGAATGCACCGATCTTCGGAGTGGACGAAGAGGGTCGAGTGAATATCTGGAACAAGAAGGCCGCCGAGATCACGCAGTACACGCCATCTGATGTGATGGGAGAGAACCTTGTTGAGAAGTTCATCACGAAAGATTACAAGGATGCTGTCGGGTATGTGCTGTCGAAAGCGCTGAACGGAACTGAGACTGCAAACTTCGAGTTCCCGTTGATGACAAAGGCTGGACGCCGAGTGGAGATTTTGCTGAATGCGACGCCTCGTTTCAATGAGCATGGTGCGGTGATGGGTATGGTTGGCATTGGTCAGGATATCACGGATCGTATTGCTCAGGAACAAGAGTACACACGCCTGATCGACAAAGCAAATGCACCGATCTTTGGTGTTGACGTGAATGGCGCAGTGAACATTTGGAACCGGAAAGCAGCCATCATCACACAGTACGAGACCGAAGAAGTGATTGGCGAGAACCTCGTGAACAAGTTCATTTCCGAAGACTACCGAGAGGCCGTGGCGACGGTGTTCGCGAAGGCTCTTCTTGGAGACGAATCTGCGAACTTCGAAGTGCCTTTGATAACGAAAGCGGGCCGCAAGGTTAATATCCTGCTCAACGCAGCTGCTCGATTCGATCAGCACGGTGACATCGTCGGCGTCGTTGGCATTGGACAGGATATCACCGAACGAATCGCACAA
>JAASGK010001064.1:0-12744 GCA_023334195.1 Globisporangium emineosum
AAGCCGAGTAGCAGGTCCAAGTCAGCTTGAAGCACCCAGGTCTCCCAGTTGGCGTCGTGGTCGCTGTCGGGATCGGTTGCTGCGCCAATGCGCCATTGATCACTCCGCGCCATTTCCTTGATTCTTGCTTGGTCAGGAAGACTGCGCCGTTCGTTCGGTGAGAGGATGACGCTTGTGTGATATTAATTGAAATCTTATGAAGAACTGAGCCTCAGAATGAATGAATGAATACACACTTGACCCCTGATCTAATCACCGTTATGCAGTCCCAATGCATGCATACCATCTACAGGAACGCCGTTTTCGAATGCATACTCTCTACAGTTGGATACCGATGATTTTTGAAAACGGGGGTGTTTCCAGAATAACCTCTTTAAATGCATGCTCCCTATATGCATGATTGGATTGTGATTGCTCTGCCACGGTGGACCTCGGTGATTGTCCTTCATCCATACCATCCACTTGAACATGCACTATCATGTCTGCGACTCTAGAGTGGTTTGAAATTGAGCATGTGTAGCTTTGGTTCCACAATCAGCCAGCAGCGAGGAGGGCAATCACTTCTGTCACGTGGGCCTCTCGTCTCGCGCTTCAATCGGGAAGCAAGCGAGGTCCCAGGGAAATATAACGCCTCCACCGATCGATCCCACCGCTATTCTGCGAAGCTCTGCAGCACAATGTTCGAGCCAGCAACGTGGTCCACCGAGCGCTGCGTTCGTTCTCACTTGCCACTGAAGTGCATCCTTTCGCGCGGTCGCAAATGAAGGTACCAAGATACAGTTCTGTATGTCCGATCCTTCGGTGGCTCCATCCAGTCTGCTCTCGAGCTTTCGTCGAATACCGTAGCGGGGGATGCAATCTCTTCGCTATCAACCACCAAACCGGACACCCTTCTTTGATCTGAGCCAACACTTTTGGCGTCCAAATATGTGAGAACACGAACTGCAAACCAACATATATTTAACTGTCCACGTATCATAATATGCAATTGGCTTGAAATACCCTCTTGAATACTCAAACATTGAAGGGGGGCTCATCTCGTTGCCTGTGTGAGCAAAACATTCTCCAGTCTTTGCTGCCCTGCGGAGACCGCTGAGTCCCATGCGGGGATCACAGCAGTTTCCACGATCTCTTTGCGCCAGAGACTTGACAGCGACGGGTGCACAAACTCGGGCGTGATGATCGAGAGCGTCTGGATCTGTGTGGTCCCAGCCTTGCTGCCTGATTGAAGACTGCACTCAACCGCTTGGCTCGTGAGGGTCGTCCACTTCTGCTCCTTCAACACGAGTCCGTCGACAGCCGCGCCACTGGCGCTGACCGAGTCGATGTACGTGGTCGTCATGAAGATCGAGCGTGCTTTTTCGACCAGGTACTTGCTCGCGAACCGAAAGAGATGTGTCCCAGACCGAAGCTCGCTGGTGAAGCTCGCATGCGTCTTGCCCAAGAGCGTATCCGAGGCGATGCCAAAGTTCTAACGTAGCATATCCAAATGTCAACAACAATTTCGAATCCCATAATGACAGTGTGAGCTCAACTCCATCGACATCAGTAGGCAGTCCTGTGTGCTGAAAGCAGACAGATAGTAAAGACTGTACCTCCACTCCGTAGTTGTGCATGCGAGGGTTCTTTTCTCCGAGCGAGTATCGCATAGCGCGATGCACGTCGCTTCTCGAAAACGGCACTTGTTCCGTACTCACCATCTCAAGCGAAAGGAATTGTCTCGAGGCACCACCGCCACCGCCCCCATCCATCTGCTTGACCTCCCAATTGCGGAAACTGTCGTGAGCAAATACTGGCACTTTGTGCTTGAGCGTTCTCTCAACACGATCGATCTCTGCGTGCATGGCGTCTACGCTCGCCAGAAGCCTCGCGAACACGACTCGATCGTCAGGGGAATGCCCCAGCTGACTCCACTCGGGTTCGCTCTTGATAGTGTCGCGAATGGTCTAATTATATGTTGTGGCGCACACACACACAGAGACAATCTGTTCAGACTCTTACGTCCCATTGCGGGGTCATCCGTGAGCGAGAGGATAGACTTACCGTAGCTTGCACCGCTCTCCTCTTGAGAGTGCGCTGCAGGCTTCTCGCCAACTTTGTCTGGGAGGTAACGCTCGCTCTCAGCGTATTGTTCACTTCGACGGATTCATGAAGCAGCTCGCTTTGTCGCTCAGCGATGCGTCGCCACGTCGGCCGCAGTGGTAACCGTATCCCGTTGGCTGAGATCGGTGGCGGGATCACCACTGCGCTACTGTCCTGCGAGACTCGGTGCAAATGCGTCTCCTGAATCTGCTTGACTTGCGTCTCCAACTCAGTCGCTTCGTTTCGTAGAACTGCCATCTCATACTTGCGACGCTCTCGGGTGCTCGCGTACTTGGGTTTCCCTCCTGCTCGTGGTTTCTGCTTCACAATCGCACGCGTCGATCGATTCGCGACTGGCGGTTTCACTGCCTCATGAGCTCCTTCAACACCCACCACAGACGATCCAAGTAGCTGGGGGTTCAGAGCTCCTGGCAACGTTCTTGCTTCATCGCAATCGGTGAGATGATCATCAGCTTCACTCCATTCTGTGATCAACTGCTGCAGAGAGACGACGTCTTCTTGATACTCGATCGCTGTCAGTGCTGGAAGATGGTGGTACTGCTGCTGCTGTTGATCGTCCGCATCGGTCACAATCGCATCAAACGGGCTCGATGAGTCAACGCCAAGGAGCAGCAGCTCCAAGTCGGTGTCGACCATCCAAGAGTCCAAGCTCGAGCGGTCATTGGGGTCCGCGCCATTATCGACAGCCATCTCCCCCGACACCATCGCTTGCGTCTCGCTGTTCACTTCTTCACTGCGGAAACGTATCAGTCGCTTGCTCGCCTGGGGGGGGGGGACTGCGTGCAGCCTGCGGCGAAGGTATCGACCACAATAAAGAAGGCAGGAACTCGACCCAGCTATCAGCTGGTAGCTGACAGCAGATTGTGTGATGCCAGGTGATTGCCAAAATGGGCGCGTTTCAGTGATTACCACAAAATCAAATCCACACATGTTTGCAGTTCTGTGCCCTCCACTACGGGATTATTGCTGGGACTGGAGTTGGACATTTTTGTGTTGGTAATTTGCAACGTGAACGCAGTCAATCGTTCGTTCACTCGAAGAGGAGCGATGGATGGATTTTCTTTCGAAAAGCAAGCGAGGAGCTCCACTTCTACTCGCACCGACCGCTGCTTTCCGATTTCTGTTGCCGTCTCCCGCTCCCAGCGGAACCGGTCCGGCTCACAGAGCGCCACGGACGCGATCGTCGCCTACGTTTTAAATCAACGTCGCTTCGAGTTCAGCTTCCAGCTGCTCACTGACGAGGAGCGTCCACGTTTGAAGTTTGAGCAGGAAACCGGGGGTCAAGTCTTTCAACACGTCGACCGGACCAACGTACTCGACCGCCACCGAAATCGAGCGTTTACCGTCCACGAACGAGCGAATTGCACGACGAGCGCGATAGACCCGAGTACTGTATTCCGTCGAACTGCAGTACTGGACCCGCGGTTTTGTCACGACCTCATGCGGCGCGCCACCAAAGCGCTGCTGATGATGACAAGAAGAAGTCATACACACATAGGGATGGGCAGGTCCAAACTGGACCTCTGAGGCTGGAACTGGACCGCTTGTGCTCGACTTGGAAATTTGGAGAATGTCATACACACATACACAAACCGTTGCGTACTCGTCCGAGCTACCCAAGATGCGTAGACCTCACGAGAGTGCTCCAGCGAAACGTTTGACAGGAAGTAGTTTCTCGCACTCGTTGGTGCACGATTTAGATTTCCAATTATAAGACCGTCGGTCGGCGCACGGTTGGCACTGCCAACTCAATCCACTTGGTCTACTTGACGATTGGCGAGATCGAGTAGCGCATTCTCCAGCGCTTGGTGGCCTGCAGAGATGCTTTGATCCCACTCAGGGATCACGTACTTCTCGGCTATCTCTTTCTCCCAGCGGACCGGGAACGGCTCGCGGATCAACACCGGTGCGAGTGTCGAGTAGGTCTGAAGCAGAGTCGTCGGACCCTCACCCTCCCCAGAACTGCGTAGCTGCTCGGTCAGAATCGTCCACGTTTGCGTTTTGAACAGGAAACCGGGTGCGGAGTTCCCTGATGCGTCGATTGTATCAATGTACATGATCGAGACGGAGTACGAGTGCGTCTCGTCCTCAAACGAGCGACTCGCTTTACGAGCACGATAGATGCCGGACTCGTGTCGACCGGAATAGCGGAAGCGGGTTTTCACGAGGACTACCTCGGGCGAGCCACCGAAGAGCTACGTGTCGATGCCACAAACGAGGTGCGGCAGATACAGCGTTAGTGCGACAACTTTGCACTGTAGAGAGAGAAAAGGCCACACGACGGACCGCAACCAACTTACGTGAGCATCGTATCGTTGAGCACCCGGTTTCTCTCGATCGCGGAGCACACGCATCGCGTTTTCCACCTGCGCTCTTCGAAATGGCAATTCTTCGCAGTTGACCATTTCAGCAAACAACGCCATGCTGGCGTCACGACGCAAGTCCCAGCGTCGGAATGAGCCTGCATGTGTCGCTCGGGTCTTGGTCTGAAGAAGCTCGAGTGCGTTGCCAATGCTCTCACACATTGCGTTGGTATCCGAGAGCATACTCTGGAAGATCTTGCGGTCGTCAGGAGACAAGTCCAAGTCAAGCGACGAGTGATGAGGTGGCAGTTGTAGCACCGTGGCCAGGAGCTAAAGCATACAAACACACATCAAAAGAAGGGAAATGGGTTAGAGCAAAAGATAATACAATGCTCGAAAGAAGCCCAGCGAAGAGCTACAGTTCTACGCACCTCATGCATGTTGGTACGCTTCAAGAGTGACCGGCGCAGGTTCTTTGTTATCTCTTTGAAGCTCAGTACGTCTAGCTTGAGCTGCTGGTTTTCGCGCTGCTCTTGCTCCAGGTGGTCATGTTGCGCCCCAGCTATGGCTTTCCACAGTGAAAGACCCTCTTGAAAGTCGGTGCGGCTCGACGACTCCATTGTTTTCGCAATGCGAGCCGCTTTTTTCAACCGCTTCAGCTTCTCACTGAGGTCGAGCGCATGGGCGCGGAGCGATTGGATCTCGAGCTTCTGGCGCACACCCATGGTAGCAGTGCGCTTCGGGTTCCCGCTTCCTGGACCGGGCTTTCGCGTAAAAGGCTTCGCTGCGAGCGTCTTGGGTGCTCGTATCTTGGTGATTGCGAGCTCTGTCGACGGCTCAACCGCGAGGCCCTCCCCGCAGAAGGTGAACTCCGGGCTGTCGCTGCTGATGCTGCTCTTTGCGTCGGCGTTGCGCACTGCGTCCCATGTCCAGAGCAAATCGTGGAGCATGTCACCTTCCGCTCCCATCCACTCTTCGTCCAGCTCACCCAACGCGCTTCGCGCTGCAAAAACTGCTGGTGCTGGAAGAGCGCCCGGTCTCTCACAAACGGCGGACAACGACGAAGAGCTGCCGTTTTCGAGGGCCGCGTCAGAGCGCTCGACCACCGGGTTCGGCGACGCCACTGGCACCGCCAGCTGCTCCTCGAGCGAGCACCACCCACCCTGCGTCTCAGCCTCCATCGATTCTTACGTTCGGCTTGAAACGCGCTGTGCGTTGGCCTTCGTCGAGGAAACCCATTCCGCGTAATTTCTCCCTCCTCAATAATGGGGAGATTACACAGATGGCTCACCTCGGTGATTGCCATTTTTCTTGGCAGCCAATCAAATCGATCAATAATCAATCGATTATGATTCGCTGAAAAGAATTGCCAGCAATAAAAGCATGAATTGCTCCATAACCAAAACTCTTGTGAGTGATGGTCAGGACAGGAAGTTGGAAGTTGTGCGACTCGCTTTTTCTCAAGTCGTTCACAAAATCTAATGTGCATATCCGAGCCTCGCCGTCCTCTCCACACAGTGTGGAGCAGCACGGTCTCCAAGAATGGGTCGGCCACTCGCTCACTTCTTCTTTCGATTTCTCCCGTGAGCTGGTCACGAACTCGACCAAGAATCCCGCTTTCAGGCTCAGTCCCCAGAGAGGGTGGTCGGAAGTTCTTTTCCGAGTTTGCGAAATACGCCTTACATAATATTCCACAGAAAACGATTTCACCGGTAGTTTAACACACCCTGCATCGCAAGAGGCACAACCATCCACACACTTGAGCGTTGGAAATGCGGTAGACCAGTGTTGATCTCCTCCCTTTGTGAGCCACTCAGAAGAGCTCTTCATGGATCAGATTAAGCAATAGAAGCACACCGATACAATGTGGTAAAGCTCTCTCATCTGTTATTGTAAAGCATCTCCAACGGGCGAGATCCAGGAGCGCGTTCTCCAGCCTCTGGTGGTCGCCAGAGATAGCTTGATCCCAGACGGGGATCATGAATTTCTCAAGCACCTCTTTCTCCCAGCGGACCGAGCCTGGATCGCTACTATCGACACCTCGGCAAAGATGCTCTCATCGCAATGACCAAATTCACTCTCGAAGAATTCAACACTCTCTACGGTCAGGTCGAAGTCGAGCTGGAGAACGAGTTTACGACAGGGCAATCGACTTTGCTATGAATGGTCCAACACTGGAGCAGCTCTGTCACAGGGTATATCAAGTTGTCAAACCAGTTCTCTTCAGCGTGCACGTTCAGGCAGTGCAGATGGCGGACCAAGCTGAAGGCGGGCTCACGTTTACTAACTTCACCAGAGCACTCTACGCTACAGATATCAAGTTTCAGCCTGCCTTCCAGCCGTCCGGAAGATTCGAAGAAGCGAGCCACTACTTTTCGAGGAAACATAAGCTGTACGGCCTGAAAATTGAACGCTCCAGTACTTCACGCGGTTCCCGAGCTCGTAGCGCTCAGTTGACTCGGCGATTTCTTCTTCTGTCTTTCTCAGCATGCGTTTGTGCACATGTACTCAATCGCAAATAATCCTAAGACCGGAATCCGTTCCAACGTAACGGCGCGATGTGGACGGCGACTCCAGGCGGGGCAACCGGCATGTCTCGTTGACAAAGGGTACCAAAGCGCACCCTTGTGATCCCGACTTTGATGTTGAACCGGAAACCTGCGAGCGAGATCGTGATCACTGGTCTTGCTCGTCTTCATTTTTGCTCGTCTTGATGGTCTTGCTTTCTTCAGAAACTTTATCGCTAAAGTATACTTTGTGGTTCATTTCGATCGGAAAGAACAAAACACGACGGAGGAGCTGGGACCCTGTTGTTGCTGATTGTATGGTGCAAGTTAAAATGCAAAGTGATCTAATATGAATGACACGCAGACTCCTTTAAGACCGCGCCATCCCCTTGGTGGTTACCAACGGAGCCCATGAGGAATCAATGTTGAGCTGCCGCTCGCACTTCTCATTCACATGGCTACGTTCTGATGAGAGAAACAACCACACCGTCGCACATGTTTCACAATATCATGTTCACAGTCGCGTGGGCAATCCCACGCATGAAGAACGATCTCCGTACAGTCAACGCCAGCCGGGCATGCGATCCACTCGCACGCTCGATGTAGGTGGTGGCGAAGCTTTCACACACAGACGCTCTACAAGGTGGAACCAACGCTGATACGATGGAATCATCCATTTGTGTGTCGCACTAACGAATTTTCACGGTCGTTTGATGTCTTAGCCGCCATGAATACACTCCTCCTGTCGATCCTCAGCGACAATCTCGGTTAGCTCTTGCCAGATATCGCTCAATGCGTGAAGAGCGAGTGAATGGACGAGCTGCTAGTCAGCGAAGATACTGTCGAAAATGAGAAAGACGCTTCCAACACAGCAAATACTACTACAGACTTACGCGTTTCGCAATCACTCACCAATCTTCACACAAGTGACCAAAGTGTCGGGGCAGCACAATTGGTCTGTAGAGCCAGGAAATGATTTTCATCAAGAATGGTTGGCTCACATTGCTCAACAAACATGCTTAAACGTATGATAGCATTGTCCGTTGTCAATGCATACTCGTACATTTGTGCACCGGAGTTTGCATGGAGGATCATAAACTGGGACCAACCGTTTTGTGAAAATAAAAAAGTCGCATTTTCGAAGCTGCGTGCAGGAAAGAGAACCGCTTCTTTATGGATTGAGAAATACGTGGAGTGCAGTCAGTTTACTCAGCTATCGACACCAATCGTCTGCAAGTCTTTGTTCATGATAGTTTTTGCGCACGATTTTTCGCGCTCAAGCTCGATATTTGGGATCTTATAGCGGTTTGTTACGTTATCCAAAAAGGGACACAGCACTGGCAGTTCACGGCAGCGAAGGTGTCACCTCGTCTTGAGACAATTTGTTGACCCAGTCACACACTAAACAAAATCGCAATTCAAAATGCCATGGTCATGCATAGTATTGTGTCTATGAAGTCTCTAAAACAACTTTAGCAAGCGCAGCGACCAGCAACGCGATGGCATATCGAATGAAGAGACAAGACCTGGATACCGGGCGACTAACAACAATAGCGATCGTAGACGTTCAACCTATCGGACGCGCGAGCAGGCTTGATCGAGGAGCACGTTCTCCAGCCTCTGGTGGTAGCCAGAGGTAGCTTGATCCCAGACGGGGATCACGAATTTCTCGACCACCTCTTTCTCCCAGGGGACTGGGTATGGTTCACGGACCCGCACAGGCATGAGCGTCGAGCAAGTCTGAATCAGAGTAATCGGATGCGCACTCTCGCCTCCTTGTTCGGAATGCTGCTGCTCGGTCAGGATCATCCACGATTGGAATTTACACACAAACCCCGGAGCAGCGTTGCCCAACCCGTCGATTGCGTGAACGTACATGATCGAGACCGCGTACGAGCGCTTGTCGTCTTCAAAAGCGTGGCTGGCTTCGTGGCCACGATAGATCCCAGACTCGATCGGACTGGAATAGCGGAAGTGCGATTTCGTGAGCACCACCTCAGGCGAGCCACCAAAGACCTGAAGGATGCATACAGTAGATGGTACAGTGTTATTACGACACTAGTTGTTATACAGACTCAGACCAAAAGACAGATACACTGGAAAACGTACTTGAGCGTCATATCTCCGAGAACCTGGTTTCTTTTGATCGCGAAGCACGCGCATCGCGTTCTCGACCTGCACCCTTCGAAATGGCACTTGTTCGCAGGCGATCACTTCGGCAAACAGGACCATACTGGCGTCACGACGCACATCCCAGATTCGGAATGAACCCGGATGTGCTACTGGGATCTTGGTCTCCACAAGCTTGAGCGTGTTGCCGATACCCACTCGCATGGCGTTTGTGTCGGAGATCATACTTTGAAAGAGGACTCGGTCGTCGGACGACAAGTCGAGATTCCTAGTTAACTGCAGCGGTGGCAGCTGTAACTTCGTGGCAAGGAGCTAGAAGAACAAACAACTGGAGATATTAGACAACAATGCATTCCTTGCAAGATACCAGCCACTGAGCAACAACGCACCGCATGTCTGTTGCCGCGCTTTACGAGAGCCCGCCACAAATTCTTCGCCATTTTCTTGTAGTCAAGCACACCCAGCCTTAACTCCTGGTTGTTGCGCTGAGCTTTCTTCAGTCGTTCACGCTGCGTCTCAGCGACCGTCTTCCACAATGATAACTGTGGCATACTTGGCAAGCGGGTGGCAGGGCTTGATATCACGCACTCTTCATCCTTTGCCCGAGCAATGCGAGCTGCCTCTTCAAGACACCTGCACTTCTTTTCGAGGTCGAATGCGATGATTCGAAGCACCTGGATCTCGAGCTTCTGTCGTGCACTCGACGTGGTGGGGCTCGATTTCACAATTTTAATACCGGACTTGCATGCTGAAGACTGGCGCCTCACGGGCATCAATTGCGGTGCGCGTGTCTCGATCGACGATATTGCGAGCTCGCTTGATGGCTTTTCAGAAAGAACCTGGGCCGGTGCGGACTCCGCGCGATCGCTGCTTCCGCTGTGCGCGCTGTCAAAGTCCTCTGCGTCCCACACACTGAGTAAGTCTTGAAGGATGTCACCTTCCGCTGTCATCCAGTCGTCATCGAGCTGTGCCATCGGGCTCAGTGCTGCAAAGTCAGATGCGGGAAGAGAATCGGGTCGGTCACATGCAACGGTCCGTTGCCCGTTGCAAACGGACAAAGACGAAGAACCGCGTTCGGGTGCCGGCTCCGAGCACTCGATTGACGGGCATGGGGGCGACGGCAGTTGCTCCTCGAGCGAGCAGCGTCGACCGTGCGTCGCCACAGAAGACTCCATGGCTTCTTGGTTCTGCTGCTGTGTGTGTGTTCTTCACGGACTGTCAGCTGGTCACGTTTGGCGAAAAGAGGGCTGGGTTTGGAGAGATTACGCTGAACGGCTCACCCCGACGATTGCAATACATGCTTTGTACCTGTTGGCCGGAAAGAAAATAGAGCGAGTTCTCGTTACACTGACTGTGTGTTAAGGACTGTGTGTACTTGCTACGATCATCGCGGTGCAATCGCAACGACATGTGGGCCAAATTGACTGTGAGTGATGGTCTACCTCAGACAAAAACCCTCATTTTCGTTGCTGCACTGTATTCTAATCGCCATGCAATCAAGTTCATCTTCAGTCTTTGCCTTCACGCCCCGCCCTCATACCTGCAGCTTGGACATTTCCTCGAGCAGCATGTTCTCCACGAGCTGGTCGCTCGCTTCGTTCGCTTTCTCCCACGAGCTGGTCACGAACTCGGTTAGGATACCCGGCTTCAGGTTTGGCCCCCAGCATTTCGGAACGAAGACCGAGCACGTCTGGCAACGCGTGATCGGCTCGGACAACAGGTTTGGGTTTCGCAAAAGCGACAGCACGGTCCACGTGGACTCTTCGAAGACCAGCCCGTGCGCGGGACTCGCTGGATCTTCAATCGAGCTCATGATCGACTTGGAGACGATCACCATGTGCTTCTCTTCCAAGAACTTCTTGCTCACCTGTGTGCCGCGGAAGCTCGCTCGGTGGCAACCTCTGGTGAACGTCGCCCCAAAGCTGCGCTTGCTCACGTCGTGGGATGTGTCGGTTTTCTATGAGAAGCGAGAAGGTAGAGGTGAAATTATTAGCACTCAAACAGACCAACCAGACTGCCATCAAGACCAGCAACACATGTAGAAGCACACACCACTTCAAAGTAGTCGCTGTTGTTGACACCTTTCTCGCCCGCAAGGCGCCACATCGTCTTGTACGCGACGCTTGGCTCAGCGGGGAGCAGTTTGTTCTCGATAATCTCCATCACAAGACCGCTGACAGCGTCTGGCTTGACTACGATCTTGCAGAAAGTACTCGTTTCAGACTGAAGCCCTGTCGCCTCGAGCACCCTGTCCACGTCTGCATACAGATGATCCATATCGCCAAGTAGTTTATCAAACACGGATGCGTTGTCGTCTCCCAGTGGACCGGGTGCATGTTTGGTCCGCTTGCTAGGTCCTGATGATTCGAACAAAGCCTAACAACCACAAGGAGTAGAACGATTGAGTGCTGCACAGGTATGACACAAAGAGAGCTCGAATCCAGCCGCACCTCGAATGTGTTTCGCTTCTTCAAGATCCGCTCCAAGCTCTTTGCGATCTGTAGATGAGTCTCCAACGCACTGCGCAGTTTCTTGTTGTGCAGCTCTGCTTTTTGGCGCTCCCAAAGCTGGCGGGTCGCCACGTTCTCCCACATTGAGCCCCCTTTCTTGCTACCACTGGTACTGGTGATTGTCGAGTTGCTTACACCTGATCCCTCACTCGGTGACTCGTTGGATGATTGTGCGGTGGGGGTGCTGGAATCATTTTGTGGGTGTGATGAGGACCGTTTGCACTTCAGAGAGTCCATTTTCGCCTCCAGCTCCCGCACTTTGTCTCGCAGGTAGATCAGCTCTTCGCGCCGGCGGGAGTGCCGTCCGATCGACTTCTTCGCCAGCGTCCACCCGTCGTCTTCATCGTCGCCGTCGCCAGGGTGATCTTCCGCTGGCCCACGTGTCATCAGTCCTCCCACCAGCTCTCCGGTACTGTTGACGGCGTTCGGAACCAGTTTCGCATTTGTCGCTTCTCCCGAGCCTTGCCCCAGAGACACGCTTGTGCCACTACCCACTGCAAAACCGATCGAAGTAGTGCCAACGTCCAGAACCCCCGTGCCTCCGTGGTCGATCACACCCACAGCAGTCTGAGCAAACCCCAGGTTGAACTCATCGATGAAATCCTCCAGATCAGGCACCAGCTCCATCGTCGACGCTGGCTCGACCACCATAGGAAGGCCAGGAGGCAGTGACAGTAATTGCTGCTGCTGCTGTTCTTGGAGGAGACTATCCGCGCAATTAGAATTCAGAGCCAGCGCCCCAGAGGGCTGGGTGGGGGCAACCTTGTTCGCCTCCGCCACGTCGCTTCCTGTGAGGGAGCCTGACGTGCTGGACATCGTGTTGCGTTCGCTGCTGCTGT
The DNA here is from genome assembly GCA_023334195.1 of Globisporangium emineosum. Classification (NCBI taxonomy): domain Eukaryota; phylum Oomycota; class Peronosporomycetes; order Pythiales; family Pythiaceae; genus Globisporangium; species Globisporangium emineosum. The sequence goes on from JAASGK010001064.1 coordinate 12,393, forward strand.
CACAGTTGCTGACACCGGCGTCGAGCGACGCTACGAGGAACGAGAGCGCGTCGTGGTCCTCGAAGAGGTCTGCGAACGCAGCAGCAGTGACTGCGGACCCGTGCGCGTGCGTCATTTGACAATAATTTATAATTTATGAAGGACTAAATATCCCTATGGAAATTGGTCAAAATCAACCTAAAACTCGTATAAATTGGTCAAAATTTTGTCTGAGGGTTGGGGAAGTGACCTAAAAAACACAGCTCGATATGTTCCTGTTCCTGCTGTATACAATAGCAGCTTGGGGAGGATACGATTATTAACCTAACCCGATCTGGAGTGTAATGTCCAAAAGTTGGAGAAGTTCGCTCGG
>JAASGK010001065.1:0-12734 GCA_023334195.1 Globisporangium emineosum
AGAACTCTGGAGATAGCGGTAACCTCGAAGTGGACGTGAAGATGGAAGCGGTGCAACTGAGTGAGGGCGAAGAGAGCGATTCATCGGTGTCCGCGCTGGACGACGACTGTCTGAGCTACTTGCTGCAGATCCTTGAGTCTCAAGATCAAGAGGATATGGACAGCGTGTAGTGTTATTAAGTCCAGAGTATGTATGTATCGTAGCTAACGTACCATCAATGTGACTGAAGCGTGAGCGGTTAATGAAGCATAACATACTCTACTCACCACTCACACCACAGGCACTACTCACCTTGAGAGCCGCAGATGCTGCCCCTCAGCTGGACCGCATCAACTTGGAGCGGTTGAGCTTGGTCGCGCGCTCTGCGATCTCCACTTTTCGCTCGTAGCTCTTGATTTCTTGCTGCAGCTCGTACATTTTCGCTCTCTGAGCCACGTAATCCAGGATCTAGGAACGTTGGCAATGACAGCACACACTGTGAGAATGTTGGTACCTCAGGGTCCAAGATCTGTGATTCAAATGTACTACCTGAGGCATGTCCTTGTTCGGCTCGGCACTCTGCTGGACCTGAGCCTTGTGTAGCTTCTTCTGGTCCTTCTGGTTCTTCTCGTCGATGAGCGAGATCTCCTCGATGATCTTCTCGTTGAGCTCTGTGCGGCTCTGGATCTCGTTCTGCAGCCACGCACTCTCCTCCATGAGCTCGTGGAGCTTCTTCTTGAGGTTGTTGAGCACCTGCACCGTATTGCCCGTGGTCTGCTTGAGCTTGAGCAGGTCTTCGTTGCGCTCCTCGATCGTCGCGACGTACTGCTTGTTCTCGATCTGCAGCTGGTGGAAGTCGATGTAGTGCAGGGCGTCGCCCATCTCCTCCTTGTGGCGCAGCTGCGCGTCGATCTTCTGCGCCTGGCTCTTGAGCGTCGCGTTCTTGAGCCGGAGCTTCTCGACGATCGCGTCTTTCTGGCGCAGCTTCTCCTCCATGTACCGGATCATCTTCTCCGCGATGGTCTTGCCCGTGCGGAAGTTCTCGGCGCCGACGACGATGTCGCGCTTGAACTCGTACGCGTCCTTCTTGAGCTCAGCGATGCGGATGTCAGTCTCCTCGAGCACGGCGCGCAGTGTATCGATGAGCCGTTCCGAGGTGCGGCGCGTCTCTTCGAGCTCTTTCTGCGCAGCCTCGAGCTCGGTGCTGCACAAGTCGTTCTTCTGGTCCATCGTGAGCAACACCTGCGCGCGCGCGCGGCGCTGCCGGTTCTTCTTGTCCTTCTCGTCGCGCTTCTCTTCGTCGTCGCTGCCCGTGAGCCCTTGCGCGTTGCGCTGCAAGTAGGACTCGAGCAGCTCGTTCTCCTGCCTGAGCACCTCGTTCTGGCGCGTCACGTCCTCCAACTGCAAGCAAGGCAAACACACACATATAATCAGGAGCACCAAGTGGCATCAGCAGGACGCCCGTGACACAGTGGACTCGGGCAGGCAGAGAGCGCATACTTTGGTCTCAAGCTCGTCGAGCTCATCGTCACTCATTCTGTCGGTCTCCTGTGGTTCGTTCGATCTGTATGTGTCCTTTCGCGACAAGGCTCCCAGGAGGAATTCCCTAAAATAGTCTATTTATATAGGCATCTTTCTATAAGAACAGTGTTGTGCAGTCATTCACGACTAAAATAGGATGGTATGGGAACATCCCACTGGAGTATGACTAAAATAGGATATCAATCTACCTATATTAACTATTTGTACGTGGTACACACCACACTGTGATTTATCCCCCTATAAGAACAGATATGACTACTTGACTCATTTCCATCAAAAACCCTCGATCAGCCCGAGTCACACCAGTCGAGTCGAAGATGAAGCGCGCGCTGGTGATCCGCAACGTCGCGAGCCACGACGTGCCGCTGGACTCATTCGACAACGCGTGCGTGCAGGCGTTCACGTCCAACGGCTTCATCACGGAGATTGCGTGCGCGGACGAGTTGGAGATCCGCCACCAGCTGCTGCAAACCCACGCGCGCGGGTCGTCCGCACCGCCCAACACCAACCACCACTACCAGCAGACCAACGACGTCCACGCATCTGCGAACGGCGGATACAGATCGTCGTCATTGACTATGACCACCACACCGTTTGACGCCGTGCTGCTGCGCGCCAGCGGGCTGCCGCCGCACCGCCTGTACCCGATCATCAAGATGATCCGCACCATCAGCAAGCAGATCTTCCTCTGCGTCTTCAGCGCGCAGCTGATCGAGCACCCGATGGGGCGCTACCAGTGTTTTGAAGAGGGCGCGTCCATGGTCACGGGTTCATTTGACGACGTGCACCGCGTCATGAAGTTCATCGCGTCGTGTGGAGGAGAGCACAGTGGGAATAGCAACAGCAATGGCAGCAGCAGCAGCAATGGCGGCCAACAGAGAGGAGGTGATGGAAGGCGAGCCAGCGGCTACACGTGTCCGTTTTGCGAGAAGACCGGGTTCACAGAGGACCAGCTGTGGCGCCACTGCCCGATGTACCACATCAACGAGAAGAACACGGAGGGCATCACGTGCCCGATCTGCCGCGAGTACAAGCGCGGGCCGTTCCAGGTGCATCTGCACAACGGCCACGGTCCCCCCGGACGAGGCGAGATGACGAGCGAGTTCAGCATGGCGGAGAGTCTGCTCTACTCGTTTGCGCTCGTCGTGTGCCACAACAAGAAGTACGACAGCTTCCTGCTCGTGCAGGAGTTTGCCAACTCTGGGTACTGGCTGCCCGGCGGGAGGATCGACAGCGGTGAGAACCCCGCGGAGGCCGCGATTCGAGAAACGAAAGAGGAGGCGGGCATCGACATCAAGCTCACGGGGATGATCAAGATCGAGTACCATCCGAAGAAAGACCACCGCTCGGGCGGTCAGTACGTGCGCATGCGGTTTATCTTTTACGCAGAGCCTCTCGACTGCGACCAGCTACCGAAATCTATCCCTGACTACGAGAGCGTCGGCGCGACCTGGTGCCATGCTGACCAAGTGGAGGCGCTACCGCTGCGAGGGCCCGAGCCGGTGATCTATTTCTCGCACATTGCGTCTGGGAAGCCGATCTACCCACTCGATCTGATCCACGTGACGTCTTCGAATTCGAATTCGTCCTCGTCGAGGCGCCATTCCTAGACGCGTTTTCGCAAGCTGCTGAGAGAGATCGCTGTCGTATTTATTGTTTGCTTGGGTGGACGAGAACATCAAGACAGAGTTGTGTGGTGCCAGCTTTACGGCTGATACACGTCCATCGCGTCGAGATGGAAGAACCGCCGGATCGTCCCCACCAAACTCAGCGCAGGCAACGCACCGTTGTTCTTGCGCTAGATGCACCAATTTGAACAAACGCACAAAAGTCAAATAGATGCGCTCATTTGGAAGCATTCAGCCAACAAAAAACACTTTACCTGGTAATTCTCGTTTTTGAGTTTCTGGTAGAGCCGCTTGTGGAGCTGCAGCCAGTGGCTCTCGCCCAGCGTCGACTTTTGCATGCGGTCCTGCAGACGGAAGCACGGGAAGAGCAGCATCGGGTAGCGCTTGTTCATGATCTTGAACTCTTCGAAGTCCAGCAGTCCATCCTTGTTTCTGATCACATAAAGCCCGTAGAGTGAGGAGTTTGCGCAGATGAACAGGGGATACTGCTCTTTCTATCTATCTATCAATCTCACCGGTCAAACTCGGTCAGCGCGTTCTTAAAGTTGCCTGGGAACACCGGTTTCCCGTCGTTCACCACACTGATCAGCCGCTTGAACTCTTTCTCTCCGATGGAGCCTGTTTTCGCCGGATCAAACGTATCAAATGCGACTAACAGAGATGATACACAGAGAAAGAGAAGTAAGCTCAGCAGGCTTACAACCTCTCTATTGCTCGCTTGGTAAGGTTGAATGTGGTCACTTACATTGCAAGATCTCGTCTCGGGTGTACATGCAGTACAAAACCATCGCATGCACGAATTCCTCGTAATCAATCTGCAGCACGAGCAATAAACATCGGCTTAGAACTTCGCAGCTCCCAGCCTCGCAAACACGTTTTCAAAAGCGTACCGTTCCGTTGCTATCCGCATCAATCATGCGGAAGAGCCCCTCGGAAAATGGCGTCTTGGTCTCATCGATAAACTCAAAGAACTCGTCGTAGTCGATCACGCCACTCGCACTGAACCGCAACACGTACAAAAAACGAGGGATGAGTTCATTATGGCGACTACGGACAAGGAGTCTTCATGCGTGAGCCTTCATGTCGTACTCGAGATCAATCTGCTTGAAGCATTGTTTGAACTTCTTTAGCTCGTGCTGCCCAACTATATATCAAAACCATGTTTACTCGCACAAAGTTACCGATCACTTGTTCAAGCCATTATAGTACAGCAGCAAGAGATCAGATAGCAACGTACGCTGATACTTGACGATGACTTCGATCGTCGCGGGGCGAACAAGTTCAATGTCTCCTGCTCGCTTAGACCTCTTCGGTCTCCCGCCAGTAGTGATTTGGTTGGAGCTGGACAACCTAGACTGAGACTTCCCCGGTGACGAGTTGGAATTGATATGTGGGAGCGGCGGGCTTGAAGAGGCTGTCGGCGTGTTCCATTCCGTCGCTCGGCGGTTCTGTTGTCGTCCGCTTTTCTTTACCTTTGGTTTCGCCTCGGAATGCCTTCGTGGATCGTCAGTATTCGAATTTATGTCCTGTAAACTGCTCGACCTGCGCCGAAGCTTCGGAAACACTTCAGCCTTTGCTCGAGTCCTGTCACCATCAGACGGGGTGCCAGTGCCACCGTCGAGCAAACTTGCACTACTGCTTTTCCGCAATAGCGGAGGCCCTCTCGCTAGCGCATCTGCGGATGGCGCATCTGTCGCAACGATAGCGACTTTACTGGTTGATTCTGATCCTACGCTTCTTCTCGATCGCTTGCTTGTCGCCATCGACTTCGAAGAGATTGATCGAGCTCACGACGCCTTCTTCACCACAGTGTCATCCACTTGCCCGTACACACGGCAAGCCGATGGTGTAGAGCTTGTCTGTATAGTTGGAGAGCACTGACTGCCACTAAAGCTCCTGAATCTCTTCGATGTCACGGAGTCAAGCTGCGCGTGATTTTCTGATCTCGCGAAACAATATCAGACTTGATCCTGTCTCCTCGTGCTGATAATAATAGGCGCAGACTCTGGCGCCGTGCTCCGTCCTGAAGTCTGACGAGCTGTATGTGGAAAGATTAGACAGGGTAGATAGATAGATATTCGAGGGGATCAGACAAGCTGCAAATAGAACCTGACATTCGTGGTGTAATCGTCACTGTGAGGATTGGACGATTCGCTACTCGCTTAATCTGAAGACTCTCGATCGCTATTCATTAACTGGAGTTAGAATTGTGGCTCTTGAGTGCACCCACGCACTCGGTCAACGCGTCTCTCAAGTCAAATCAATACCAGCTTTCGTTCATATAGTGGGAATACTTACTGTGCTATTGCTCGTTCTTTACCGAGAGAACACACTTTCGTACTGGGGGCGGAAGGAGGTACTGCTAGGATGGGCACCTCCTCCACCCTCGGCAGATGCGTTGTTCGGCTGCGATGATTTTCCCGAAGCTTTGTCAGTCTTGCTCTTTTTCGCCACAGGCTTGCTTTTCTTCTGCGCGGAGGAAGAATCAGCTTTCTTCTTGGGAGCCTTCTCACTCTTCTTCCCCCCTTTATCCTGCGACGATTGAGCGACATTGGTGGATTTCTTCGCCTTGTGTGAATCCTTTTTCTGTTTCTTCGAATCTGCTTTCCCGTGTTCATTGCCCGCTCGACTCGAACTTTGCTGTCTCTCGTAAGCTTCTTCGTCCGTTATTGTCCCATCATCGCTCACCAGAGATTCACGAGTTGTGTCCAGAGCTTCATTTACTGGGGCCATGGACGTGACGAGTGCCTTGTGTTTTCGCTTGCGCGAGATCTCCTCGTTCACAATTACATTCGTCACGAAGTCACTGAAGATTGGTGTCACTGGCAGTCGAGCGCAAAGATCGGAATTTGGATCGAACGAGTCGACATCGAAGGTTGCGCATCTTGGGCACATGGAGTTCCAGCACTCTCCGTTCACATCCTATATTGGAAAACGAGCATTTTGGTTAGATGATAAGTAAAAACGCACATTGTTGCACGACTCACCTCTTTCTCCACGCCACAAATCTCGCAATAAGGAACCACAAAGAGGTCCACAACAGTCGGGTCCTCCTCGTCTTTGAAGCCAGTTTCCAGCAGCTTCAGATTGATTTGCGCTTGCCATTCTTGCAGGTTTGGACGTTTTTTAATCTTCTCGCGCTTGCGCATGATGAACTTCTTCACTTGGTCTTGGAACGCTGCATAGCGAGCCGGAGTCGTTCCCATGAGCGTGACTCCGTCAGGTAACCCAAGACGATCCTTTGCCTTGGCGTTGTTGTTTCGATTTCTGTTGTTTTGACGATTGCCTTTGTTTGGGTCTTCTTCAAGGAGCTCGAGTTCCTTCTTTTTAAACATCTTGAGGATTTTCGAAGTGCCGATTTCCACCGTGCAGGTTTCTCGGTCCGCTTTCTTGACGATACCAATGCCTTTGCGACCAGGTAACATCACCTTCCTCTCGATCCACGAGATTGCGTAGCTTCCCCGCGTCGACAATCGGCGAGAGCGCTTCCCGCCACTCTCTTCTCCCTGGGAATCTTCGGTCTGCTCAGCAGCGGTGGCGTTATCTTCGACGCCACTTCGAGCCTCATCCTCGCTCTTTTCCTCATCGTCTTCCACATCTGCCTCTTCCTCCTCGCCCTCGGCACCCTCAGGCTTGTTCTTCTTCTGGTTCTCAAGAGTTTTCGCATACAGCTCGTTGATCGTGTCCATGTCTTCAAGCAGCGTCAGCTCATACGCACGTTTGGCAGTATTCTCGTTGGAATTGTTCAAACGAAGCTGCACCCACCCATTCCCAGAGCGCAGGACTCGGCCGTGAAGTCCCTTAAATTTGCCGACATTGATGCGGCACTTGCGATCAATCCACATGTCAGGGTCCAGCACAGAGAGCAGCTTCCCCTTCTTTTCAGCACCGTTGGGATCCTGTGCATCGTTACAACACGGATAATGCGATACGTGTCATCGCTCCATTACTAACAACATTCAAACGCTTAAAACTCGTTCCTACCTGGTCGGCTTCGTCCTCCGGATCTTCCTCTTCGTCATCAGCATTATCAGAAGAGATTGCAAGATGGCGCTGCTTGATCGAGATAATCAGACCTTCTTCTCCATCAAGTTGCACTTTAAACCCTCCCGGGTCGCGCTATCAAAACAATGTTGTTTTCAGTTAGAGCATTGATGCTAACCCTGCACAGAATGAAAGCACACAAAAAACTCACCTCGATGATGATACCTTCCTTGGCCTGATGCTTTTTCAGATCCCGCTCACGTCGTGAAAGTGCACCGAGATGAACGCGAACGCGCATGTCGATGTCGAACTCAATCGCTTCCCCATCCTCTTTTTGCTCCCCCTCGGTGTCGTCTGCGTCGTCATCGCCTTCTTCTTCAGACACGTGCTTGGGAGCTTCAACAGCCACAGGCTGCTTCGCTTTTCCAGACGCACTGACACTGCTGTCGCTGCGCTGACGCGGAGACTGGTCGCCAGTGGGGCTTCCATCGTCGCCGATGAGCTGCAGCGCCGACGGGCGGTACTTGTAGACGACATCGCCGTCGCGAATACGCACTTTAAACCACGTGTTCGGGTGCTGCGGTACTTCTTCAATGACGCCGACTTTGTGCACCGTGTGCGGCACGCGCTGATCCACATCCGGGGTCTTGGTGATCCGCACCAGCGCGCCTTTCTCGAGGGTGTGCAGATCGCGCACTGCTGTTTTGAAAGAAGATCCACTGGCGCTGGCACTGACGCTCGAGTTCTGATGCGCGTCCTCCTGCGGCTCTTCGTCCTCCTCTTCTTCTTCCTCTTCCTCTTCCTCCTCTTCCTCTTCTTCTTCTTCCTCTTCCTCTTCGTCTTCCTCATCTTCGCCGTCAGAGCCGTCGTCGTCATGCTGTTTCTTGACGCCGCCATTGAGCGCGCGCATGGCTTTCTTCATGGACGAGCGCGTGCGACGCGACGCCTGGCGCCGCGGTCGCAGCTCGCCGCCACTGCTGCCGTGGTGGTCACCACCGTGAGCCGCCGATCGCTCCATTGGGTGTGCTGCTCCTTTGTCTCTGTGGCTCAGGTCTGCTTTGCTGGCTGCTGCTTGAATCCCTCGCTCGGCTCAAATGGAAGACTGACTGTCTGTGTCTGTTTTGATTTCAAAAACAAATGGCAGAGGCCACTATTCAAGATACCCTCCAGCGTCCGACTTTCCCAACAGTACACTGCACGCCCACAATACTGGCTTTCAACTGAGGTTTTATTCCTCTCTTTTATCCCGAGGTTTTTCTTCATGTGAAGCATTTACAGGCTTTTATTTGGGGCGAAAAGTGTACTTCACATTCCTGAACAAAAAGAGTGATGGTCGTGGGGGGAAACACAGAAAGCCCAAAAGAGAAAGAGGAAAGCAAGCGCGTGGGCCCAAAGCGACAGCACAGCACAGCATGGCGGAGGAGAAAGCAGCGGCGAGCACGACCGACGGGCAGACGCAGGACGCGCAGGGCGACGCTGGCGTGGTCGCGAACGCCGTGAGCGTGCCGCAGATCGCGCCGCTCGCCAAATATAAGCTCGTGTTCCTGGGCGACCAGGGCGTGGGCAAGACGTCCATGATCACGCGCTTCATGTACGACACGTTCGACAACGCGTACCAGGCCACGATTGGCATCGACTTCCTCTCCAAGACTATGTATATGGAGGACCGCACCGTGCGTCTACAGCTTTGGGATACCGCTGGCCAAGAGTGAGTGTGCTGTTGCCTTTTCGTTCGGTGGTGTAGTTGTCAGCTAGTGTGGGCTTTCGGCGCTGAATATTCAATGGTGTGTTGCTAACCCCTTTATTTGATACATTATGCTTACGTAAATGAGCAGACGCTTTCGCAGCCTGATTCCGAGCTACATTCGCGACTCTTCCGTCGCAGTCGTCGTCTACGACATCACAAGTACGTTTGCTTGAGACAGTACCTGCGCTAGTTGAAGTGGGCCTTTGGCTGTTGGATACTCATTGCAGCTTTTCTCGGTGTGTTTATAGATCGCGCGTCTTTCCTGAACACGTCCAAGTGGATTGAAGATGTGCGAACAGAGCGCGGCCAAGACGTAGTGATCATGCTGGTGGGTAACAAAACCGATATCTCGGACCGACGACAAGTCTCGATTGAAGAAGGCTCCGACAAGGCAAAAGAAGAGAACGTCATGTTCATCGAGACGAGCGCCAAGGCGGGCTACAACATCAAAGCGCTGTTCCGAAAGCTCGCAACGGTCTTGCCGGGCATGGAGAACACCGCGATCAGCGGCGATTCCAACTGTACGTACTTTCTCGTCGCTTTGTTAATCATGGATGATTCTCCACTTGTGCTAACTCACTGTAATATTCTTGGTTTGTCGTATGCAGTGATTGATATTAAACTCACGGCTGCGCCTGCTCCGAAGGAAGCGGCGGCTGATTCATGTGGCTGTTAAAAGAAGAAGAAGAACACTTAGAAGGAGGTGGTGTCTTTAAAAAAGAAGGTATTCAAGTAGAAGTCGACGTTTTCAGAGCAGAACGCAGCAGCAAGAAGGAGAGCAGAGGAAAATCAAGTGGTATGTGCGTGCTTGTCGTCTGGCGCTTGGAGTGTAATTTGTTTTTGAATGCTGTTGTTGTGCAGTCCCATCCTTCCGTCACGTGTGGAAAGGGAAGTTCCTACTTGCGCCGCCCGCTTCCGCTTTGCTGCTCTTTTTCGCGCTCCAGCTCCTTTTTCTTGGAGATTGTCTCCCAGTCGATGGTGACTTGCTTCGCGTATTGAAGGAACTTTTTGTTTGTTTCGTGCAGCTTGTTGGCGGACAAGAAGCGTTCTCGGTAGGCGAGCACCGAGTCGACGTGCGTTCCGGCATCTGTCGTGTGCTTGATGGCGAGGTCCAGTGCTCGATCCCAGCGGAAGAGGCGGATGTTCATCTTGATCGCACGGTAGATCAGCGGCTTCGGATGTGCTTGCAAGAGAATAGACTCGGCTTCTTCGATGTTTCCCGAGTACAGCGCAAGCTCGGCGTTGCGACGCTCCTCGGAGACGATGTTCTTCACGTACAAGACGAAGTAGAGTTTATCGACGCAGTCAATTGCTGCCAGGGCAATCTCCGCAGTTTCGAGGTGGCGGCGGTGGAGTGCCATGCCAGCCAAGCACGTCCACAGATTCTTGCTCTTGACGAATCGGCACAGCCGAACCGCCTTGTCCCAGTCAGCAGACGCTGTGAACTCGTACAACAGCGAAGGATACGGTGAAATGCTCGCTGCCAAGACCGTTCCGTCAGCTCGACGCACTGTCACATTCGTCCCGACAAACGTCGTGATCGATGACATTTTGAGGAAGTCTGTGCCGTCACGGGAATCGATCACGTCGTTCAGCAGCGTGCGATCGACGTAGACCATGTTGGGGTACATCCATGTGACCAGCTTTGAGTCTGCGATTGCGATCAAGATCTCCGACGAGTTGTTCCAGGCTGCCGAGTCGACCTGGGCTTGGAGCTTGTATGACCCTTTCGTCGACAATCTGGCGAGATACAGGTCGCGGTTCCGGTCGATGAAGAAGATCTTGCGGTCTTCAGTGGGTCCGTAGTGACTGAGAGCCAGCTCGTAGATCTCCAAGGAGTGTACCAGCGCAACAGGGAGCTGCTTGCCAGTGTTGATGTCGAAGGATCGGATCGTCTTCCGATCCGAGTGGTCCAGAATGGACAGCGTGTCAGTGCTGAGTGAGATCGTCATGCTGTTGAGAAACTGGACGTGCATCCCTGGAAACTTGGGGCTGCTAATGGACTTGCCTTCGTACGAGTACACTTGGATGCCGTTGAAGTTGTCGACGGTGATGAAGTGGCATTCGCTTTGGATGATCAAGTTCACCGTGGCGCGAAGGTCGAAGATGTGCGGAGTGTTCCAGTTCTGCGAGTTGTAGATGAAGCACTGCGTCGCCGTGCATACGATCAAGAACCCGTGCCCAAAGGACATTTCGATCACGCGGTCGCGCACGAAGTCGATCTCCTCGAGTGTTTCGTTCATTACATCGTGGACGTGGATCTTCCGCGGGTCCACCAGCTTGATCTCGATCTTGTTCCACGTCAAGACTCGCTCGATGACTTGCGCGAACACCGTGGCGCCGTTCCCGCCAGCTGCGACAAGCTGCATGCTGTCCGAGGCCCAGGCGATATCCATGAGCGAGCCGCACTTGGGTCGCTCTCTGCAGTACGACCAGCCAGTTTTATCGCACAGACGGAGCATGTTGTACGAGCCGACAGCAAATGTCCCACCGTTTGGGCACCACGCGATCGACGTGACCACGTGTTCCCCGACTGGACTCTGATACAACTGCCGACCGAAAGCGTCCCAGACTCGGAAGATTCGGTCTTCGCCACCCGAGATGATCCGGTTGTTGATCGGGTTCCAGTCGATGCACAGGATGGCTCCGTCATGAGCTTTCCAGAGGATGTCTTTCCGTCCAATCTGTACGGTCTTGATCACGAGGTTCACGCCGTTCGTGAACAAAAGCTGATCGTTGTCCGGCCCCCAGCATACCGCATAGATCGATCGTCCCGTGGAAGCCAAGGAGGAGCGCAAGTTCCCGCTTCGAGACCAGATCTTGATCATACCGTCTTCGCCGGAGGTGACAAGCGCAGTGCCGTCATAGTTCCATTTCAAAACGATCACTGCGCCTTCGCAAGCTTGCACTTTCTTCTCTTCTCGGCCGGTCTTAGACAGCAAGCGAAAGGTGCCTATCCCAACAAAGAGCGCATCATTAGACATCGATCGCATCAAGTAATACAAGCACCAGAGACATACCGTCCGTGCAGGAGACCGCAAACGTGTCGGCCGCCTGCTTTCCGACCGAAGGCACCCAGTCGATAGACGTCACGAACGCCTCCACGGACGCGACTTTGCCGCTCACCTCGCCGTCCATGCGCCAGCGCACGATGGTGTTGTCGTCGCTGCACGTGATCGCATCGTTCTCGGGTGTCCAGCAGCACGCACTCACCAGCTCCGTGTGGTGGTTCGTCGGAAGCTGTGAGTGCTGGAAGCGCATGGCGATGGATCAACAACACGGTCGCGCACACGCAGAAGAGGAGCTCAAATGCGCAATGATCAAGCAACGTGGTCATGTGCCATGGCATGGCTTCAGATGGCGCGACCTTTCGATGCGACGGGTCACCTCCAACATTTACCCTCGTATGCTGCAAGCGGTTCTTTTATTCGAAGAACAACACCAACTGGTGCGGGGCAGCAGTCGTGAAAGGTACGGTTGAAGTGATGAGAGAGTCCACCTTGGGCAGACGGACAGCAGTGTTCAATGGAAGAGACAGCCAGCCCTGCATTCAATTTTCAGAGGGGATAGCTCAGCAAGAGAGGCTCGTCAAGGTGCTTCGCCCTCCGTATGGATTTCTGTCCATACGTTCCATGCAATTTCGATGGATGCCCATGAAATGAGAGTCGTCCGAGACCAAGTCGTGATCGCAATTGTCTGGCTCCCATCAGCAAAACTGCATCCTGATTCTTCGGATTCCAAAATCGAATCAAGCCGCTGATCACCCACGAAAATTGAGGTTTGAAGAGGTGTACTCGGTTCACCAAGCTTGGGATGCATTTCATTGCTGCAAGCGCTTGGGGGGGGGGGCTGCG
>JAASGK010001066.1:0-12730 GCA_023334195.1 Globisporangium emineosum
CTACGTTCATCGCTCACTTTTAAAAGTGAGTGATGGAGGGTCGCTGTCTCCTCGCTCGCTCAAAGTGAGGCCTGGACTAGCCATTGAAGAGGTCCGCCGCAGTAGTTGTGGGGGTTTCCTGTGGTACGATGCAGGCGCGACCGTCCACGGTGGTGGAATGAGTTACCAACTGCAGGCCATATTAATAGCAAATACACGCACAACTTCTAATAAATCTCCACCTCGTCCGGGCTCGCGTTGCTGTCGCTGTCGTCGTCGCTGCGGTCGAATGATGCTCCAACCAATGCGCAGGTAGCTAACTTAGAAGCCCTTGGCGTCGCACTCAGCAATGTACGCCGTGAGCTTGCCGGTGGCAGCCAAGATCAAACCATAGAATGGAGGCGATGGGTCGTTCGGGTGCGACTTGAACTCGGGGTGGTACTGGGCGGCGAAGTAGAACGGGTGCACGTCACGGTCCAATTCGACGACTTGCATCCGCACGCCCTTGTCGTCAGTGCCGACAAAGTTGAGACCAGCTTCACGGATAGTCGACACGAACTCAGGGTTCACTTCGTAACGGTGACGATGACGCTCCATGATTCGGGTGTTCTTGCCGTACAAGTACGACACCAGCGAGCGCTTGGCTGGGTCTTCCTGTTCGTGGACAACCGTGCGGCGCTCTCCACAACGCATGGTGCCTCCCATCATGTCAGGGTTGATCTCTGGCATGAAGATGACGACCTTGTGGTCAGCCGCCGCGTTGAACTCTTCACTGTTGGCGTCCTTCCATCCGATCACATTGCGGGCGTACTCGATTACCGCGACTTGCATACCAAGGCAGATACCGAGGTACGGGATCTTGTTCTCGCGCGCGTACTGAGCGGTGAGAACCTTGCCGTCGACACCACGGTCACCGAAGCCACCAGGCACAACGATACCGTGCACGCTCTTCAACTTTCGCCACGCTTCATCGTACTTCTCTGGGTTCGTTCGCTGAGTCTCTGGCTCAAGATCACCCGCTTCAATCCACTCGATGTCCAAATCGTGGTCGCACTTCATGGTGGCGTGCTTGAGTGCCTTGATCACGCTCAAGTATGAGTCTTGGAGACCAGTGTACTTGCCGACAAGCGCGATTTTGCATGTTTCCGTGAAGCTGTCCACACGGTGCGCCATGGCAGACCACTCCGCAAGATCTGGCTCGCGGAAACGGTTCATCAACTGAAGCTTCGACAGCAAGATGCTGGCAGCTCCCTGCTTGGCGAGGAGAAGTGGCACGTGGTAGATGTTGCTCACATCGTGCACGGAGAGCACGTGGTTCGCCGACACTTGGCAGAACATACCGATCTTGGCTCGGGTCGAAGCTTCCAATTCGGTGCTAGCACGGCAGATGATCACGTCAGGGGAGAGACCGGCGCTGCGCAGCTCCTTGATGGCGTGCTGGGTTGGCTTGGTCTTCTGCTCGCCGACAGATCCGAGCACTGGGACAAGCGACACGTGCACGAGGCAGAAGTTCTCTGGTCCGACACGGAACTGGAACTGGCGGAGCGCTTCCAGGAACACCATCGACTCAATGTCACCGACAGTGCCACCGACTTCAATGAGACACACATCCGCGGCTTCGTTGGCAGCACCGACATTCTCGCTGTCGACGCCGATCTGCGCGACGCGCTCGATCCAGTCCTGGATCGCGTCGGTCACGTGTGGCACGACTTGCACGGTCTTGCCCAAGTAGTCGCCGCGGCGCTCCTTCTGAAGCACTTCCTGGTACACCTTGCCCGTGGTGATGTTGTGGTCGCGTGTGAGCGTGATGCCGAGAAAGCGCTCGTAGTTGCCGAGGTCGAGGTCGCCCTCGCCACCGTCGTTGAGCACGAACACCTCGCCGTGCTCGAACGGGGACATGGTGCCGGCATCGCAGTTGAGGTACGGATCGATCTTGACAGACGTGACGCGCAGCCCGCAGGACTTGAGCACGACGCCGATGCTACTGATGGTGATGCCCTTGCCGAGCCCGCTGACCGTGCCACCCGTGACTGCGAGGTACTTCATCGTTGATGGATTGAGTGAGAGTGTGAGTGAGAGAGAGTGACGGACGTTGAAGCGCGCGAGAGACTCGAGGGGTGAGGCAAGCGGGATGGGTGCGAGCAAGCGAAGAGACGAGTCGCAGTCACTTCAGCTTGAGGCGGAATTCCAAATGGCGCGCCAACGCAAAAAACAAATCGCCGCGCGCTCGCCACCGTTTGTTTCTTGCATGGTCTGTTTTTGTCTGTCTGACCAGCGATGGGTCGGGTTTGGGTCAGGAAATAAAACCCACCAGTTGGTGGTTGCAAACCCACATTTGGCTTCAAACAGGCGCTCTCCAGCGTGAAAGAAAAAGGAAACGGGCTGACGGGTCGGGTCTGCTCGATGGGACGTTGAACCCATCGGTTTTCAGCGCGCCACACGCAAATCGCCGATCGATTGGTGGCGGGAAACCAAAAGAGTGGTTGCGGCGAGTGGTAAGAGTGATGGTCACTTCAACTTGACAAAGTGCATCACTCATCCCAAGGATTCTCTCAACTCTCAATTCGAAACCCACTGCGATACCAAACGACAACCACGACCGAGGCTGTGACGGCGCGCGACGTGATGCGCTGCGATAGAATGCGCCCCGTGTGCGCATCAAGTGTGACAGATAGTAAGTCAGCAGTGCGTGGGCTCATGAGTGGGGCGGCTCGGATGTGTGCCCCTTGAACACTGCACGAGAGCGATCAAGCCACGCGAAATCGAACCGAATGCGCAAACCCTGTGCCTCTAGCTTCTTTAAAAAAAGGTGTACATCGTATGCGTGTGTGTAATCCCCACGCCAAAATTTTGCACCGACATAGCAGTGGTTGGCGACGCACGACAGGCAATGAAAATTGCATCGCACCACTGGCTAGTTCACTCGGTGATGTATTGTCTTCTCCTCCTCGTCCTCTTCTTCGTTATGCTAACGGTGCCACTACTGCTAGGTGACCCCAGCTGAAGCACCGTTCGGCGAGGTGATTTCCCCCCAATCGAAGAGCGAGAGTCGTCATTTCTCGTTTTGCGAGCCTCGAGAATGATCTCCTCCAATCGCTCAGCCGCCATGCGTTGGACCTGCTTGCTGCTCACCATCTTCCTGACAGTCGTTTCCGGTACGACAACTGCGAAGGACGAGCAAAATATATCGAGCGAAGCTGCTGTCAAGAGCATCAGCCAGCTGCCACCTGCGGCACAATCAGAAGTCATCCGGAACATCAAGTCAGCGACCGACGGGCTGCAAGTCGCGATCCAGGGAATTTCCGCCCAGGATGTTGCAAAAGTGCTCAAGGGCATCGGTGATGTGCTGGTGGAGCTCCCGGGAGGCTTCGGATACGCAGGTGTGGCGTTCTCACTCGCTGCATCAGTATTCACTTTGGTTGCTGGTCCCGTGAAGAAAGTGGATCCAGTGCTTCTCGCTCTGAACAAACTCTCGCAAGGGTTCCGAGTCGAATTGGAGCAGATTCGAGACCAGTTGCAAGACATGAGTGAAAAGCTCAGCGGGATCATCGTCGATGTCGATCGAGTCCTCAATGGGATCTCCGAAATCCCTTCGAAAGTCGTCGCAGAGATGAAAATGACCGCTATCTCCGTTATGAAGGACAAGTTCGCCAACGTGCAGCGCCAGTCAATGCTGTACGCCCAAGGAAATCTGACGCGGGCGCAGATGATCTCCAAGTGCGAGGACTTCGAGGTCCCTTCGCTGTTCTCAGAGCTGGAAACGATTCTGAAAGACGAGAATGGGCTGTTTGGCGTCAAATTTGAGACCCAGGATCGTGCCAATGGTGAGGTACAAGCACAGCTACTTGGGTTTTACATCGCAGTTATCCCGCTGGTGACGAATTGCAATGCACTCGAATACTCACTCGAGTCGCTTCAAGAAGACTGGACGCGAATGCGCGGTGTGATCCAGACTGTGCTTGAGCGAGCACAATGGTACCTCACCTCAGCGGATCGCGTCATTCACGTCAAAGAGAGGCTCACTCCATTTGCGACTGCGTTCGACGTCGATGGCTACCATGAAGTTCAAGACTACAGACTCGCACTCTCGTTTAGGGCGTACAGCATCGCTCCGCCTCATGGAGAATGCTTTCAAGTGAGCCAGGATGGAGGACATCTCGCGCCGTTCAAGTTGGATCCACGGCAACCAGTGCCGCATCCAGACGTGTTCTGTGTGAAGACTACTTCAACGGATGACGCTAGTCAACAAGTAGCGTATGCAGAGCGGGAGGATTCGAGCTCTCTTGCGATCGTTCAGCCAGAAATGAATGAAGATTACGATCCACTGAACGAGCGCGGCTGGACGAAGAACGCGATCTGGTTCTTCTCTCCGAAAGTCGGCCATTGGAAGCGTTTCCCATCTTTCACTCTGGTTGCCGATTTCATGATCCTCCAAGCTAATTCTCCGAAAGTCAGCCTTGACAATCTCACTCAAAGCTGCCAATCTGTTGGCGACGGCTACGATCGCGACGGAGACGGCCACTCAAAGGACTACAAAGGTGCACCGTGGACAATTTTTTGTGTGCGGTACGTGAAGCGAACCATTCGGGAGATTGACGCCATGTCTGGATCTTTTCTTACAGACGTCCAGTTTCTAGACATGGACCCTGGGAAAGCGTGGTCGGCAACCTGTCCCGAGGGCTACGTGCGCGACAAGAACATGGTGACGATTCCTAGCAAGATCAAGAAGAACTGGCTGACTGGGACGTCGACAGACAAGGCGTACGCGGTTTGCCTCAAATGGGAGAAAGTTGCGGCTGGAATGACCACAACCCATTTCATACAGCGCGTGTGGCTGGACGACTCTGTGGATATGCCCAACAAACCGAAACGAGAGTGGAATCAGAACGATGATGGCATCCTCGCGCTCCCAGCTCCTCCCAGCCAAGAAGAAATCGCCAGCTTTTAGAGTTGAAAGTCGGTCGGATATGCTTATTGTTTCTCTCTGTCGCGTTTGTATGAGGGTTCTGTCAATAATGATTGCCACCAGATTGCTTCACTCCCGAAAAACAATCCGCTCGCTGCCTTGCGTTCTCTACCTCAACCGGGTTCGGCAATGCCAACACGGGCGTGACGACGCCGAGCCTCACTCCGTATCAAACTCGTTCATGCCCGGCAGCGCAAAACGCTCAGTTGTTGAGGCCGACCTCTCACCCCTCGAAGCGGACAAAAATGGCTCGCCGGAGACACGGACTCGATGCAGCGCGGCGGCTCGAAGCAGCGTAGCAGCGCACACAAGAGCGGCGGCGCGCGGGATGGCGACGGCGTCCCCGATGGTTGGTTCCACATCCACGCGTCCCGTCCGCAGAGCAGCAACAATGCGCACCCCGTCACGCCACCTGGCGCCACCTCCCTGTCTTCTTCTTCCTCGTCGTCGTCGGCAGCACAGTCGAGAAGTGCGCGCAACAATTACAACGGACCGGACTCGCTCGGCCTCATGAAGGCGATCGACCCCATGCGGATGCTGCTGCGCGAGACGTGCGTCAAGGACAAGATGATGGCGGGGGCGGCGCTACACAAGTCTGCGGTTACCAATGCAATCCCGTCTGGGTCGTATCCTTCGGTTGCAACAAATGTCCCCGGAGTGAGCTACGGAGTACGGAGCTCGCCTCGGCACATGAAACTCGTGCAAAAGCAAACGACGTTAACCTCCAACAGCACTGATGCAGCTCTTGGCGGTGGTGATCACGCCAGATGTTCTTTTGCTGTTGCAGAGGCGTTCTCGCCGCAGCGCTCGCTTCGCCTCGCGAGCCTGCGGCAACGCACCACAACTGGAGAGAAAGAGAAGACTCAGGTACAATCTACTGCTGCTATTCCTGCCGCTGAATCAGCATCGTTAGCGAGAACTCCTGCATCGTCACTGCCGCCATCGGCAAGACTGCGGGACCGTCGATCTGCGGATCTGCCGCTGCACGAGCTCATCCAGACAGTGGACGATGCGGTGGACGCAAACCCGCACGTGGACTCGAACCAGGCGGCGATCACGCAGCTGTTCATGGCGCAGTGGCTCGCCCAGTTTGACGCCAATCGGCACCAGTTCAAGTCTATCGGTAAGAACTGTTTCTGCATCTGTGGTGATATAGTATGGAGGAAAGTGGACTGACAACTCTCAAATGTGCATGTGTGCGATTTGCGTTCTTCATGGTAGCCGTGCATGCTGAAGTGGGCTTCCAAGAACTCTATCGCCTCACTGCGAACCTGCCGTCGCCAAACGAATTCGTCACCGCCTTCGCGTGCAAAGTGCTGGGCGACCTCGCGCCGCACTTTGGACCATACGCGCCGCTGGTCCGCGTGCTTCGCTCGGAGTTGCATCTTTCGGTGTACGCTTCTTCCACGTCTCCAGCGCTACCGTATTTCGCAATCGTGAAGAACCAGAAGCGCCTCGTGCTCGCTCTCCGCAAAGACAAGTACGTGGCTTCCTTCGTGTACGATGAAATCATGTCGAGTCACTATTTGAACTAGCTCATACCCACGTGTCTCTGTGGTGTTTCCGATGCGAATCCACAGAAAGCACCACCGCGAGCGCAACGAGTTCCTCGCGCACGAGATCCGCAAAGTGCACGTCATGTTCTGCCATTTCCTCGACGAGTGCTCGTCGGGACTCGTGCGCACGCTCTTCCGCGAGTGGTACTCGATCGCGATCATCCGCAAAAAAGTAAGCGCTCTTGAAACTTGGAGTGGTTTAACTTGGTTTCCACGGCAAACCGTTTCCCCTTATAACTAACCAATTACCACCTCTTGGTGCCCACTTCAACCAACCTAGAACTCGAAGAAGTACATTGAATACTTCTCGGCGTGGTTCACGGGCTCCGCCAAGTCGCTCGTGCCAAAGCTCTTTGCGACCTGGAAGCACGAGACCGTGCAGCGCAAGATGGACAAGATGCAGGCGCAGCTGAACATCGACGGCGAGAAACTGTCCAACCTCCAGCGACAGATCGACGAACTGAGTGTCCAACGCGACACTGCGCAGGTTGAGAGCCTCGCGATCCGGAACGACCGCAAGCAGGCAGAGGACATGATCCAGCGCCTGAACCGCAAGATCCAGTCGGCAGGCGCGTACTTGGAAGGCAGCTACCGTCGCGAAGGACTTGTGTGTCAAGAAGGACAACTGCGCGTCGAGGCGGCGTCTTTCCTGCCACCGCTCATCTTGGAGTCGCTGCTGCGAGGGTATCACAATGTTGGGTTTCTCCAGCAGCTCCACAACGAGTTCATTCCGAAGCAGACTTCTGCTGCGGCAGTCCTAAACACAACAGGGACAGCTGTGCTTCAGCGAAAGCAGCCGACCATTGACTCGTCTGGTGTGGCGGAGCGAGTGCATGATACCGCGTACGCTGTTGCGGACGCAGAGCAGGCGGTGGTGATATCCCATGGATACTCTTTACAGCCGAGCAAGAACACTGTGCTCCAGGACTGCTTGGCAGAGATCATCAAGCTTCGAGGCACTCCATTGCCTCTTGCGCAGTCGAGACCAGATCACCAGTCAATTGCGGCTCCACGCTCAGGTTCACCAGCACCTGCACCTCCTAACGCAGAGGTCTCTATCCAGGAATTTGCCAGGCTGTTTCAGTCCATCCAGCAGCGAATGGACGCGACGAACGTGAATGTCCTATTTGCCAAAGTGCTCCCAGCCACCAAAGCTTCATTCATTGGTACTAACAGCAACACTGGAGCGATCAGGGAAGAAGAAGCCAATGATGATGATGATGCTGACGCCGATAGTCCTCAGGAGCTGCGCGAGATTGCGAGTCTGTACGAGCAGGTGGTCCTCGCGATCCGCGCTCAGGACGAGCACTACGCGCGCAACACGAAGCTCTTCAGCTCGCGCATGCTGGAGAGCCACGAGGTCTCGGTTGTCCCTCCGATGCAATTGTCAAACCTGAGCCGCTCACTGGTTGCTGATGGTGTTAATGAACAAGATGACAGCCAAAGTTCAGTCACTCGTGGCTCTCTCTCGATGGTACCACTGCAAAGCGGAGACCTCGGTGTGATCAACGGCGCGAGACGGTTCTCGATGGCGAATGTTTGCCCCATCAAGATGACTACGATGCATTACGAGAAGCGCGCGCCAAAGAGCCACATCAACACCAGTATGGAAACAACCCGGACAAGCGGTTGCTCGCCTCCTTCAAATGCAGCACTGGAGCGGCTCGAGCTCATCCGATGGAGCGACTTTGGCATCTCGGTCCACCACACCCGGTCGTTCTTCATGCTCTTCCTGGCACATCTAGCGTCTGAGTTTGGTTCGCTGCTCTTCTCGCCCGCAGACATGAGCGCATTCATGCACAACGCCTACGTGCAGAACGCTCCATCACCAAAGGAGAGGACGGACGACGACGACGACCAGGGGTTCCGCAATGTCGTCGCTGCGTACGAGATCTGGAATCGCTTGGCTGGTCAGATGATCGACGCAGAGATCGCACAGTCTCGCGGTGGGACGCTTGTAAATTCGGAAAGCGCTCCGGGCACTGCAGACGGTGGTGCCGACGGAGCAGTAGCACGGCGCTCATCAAATCTGCTCACTTCAGGCGGCGGTGGTCTCGTAACGACCATTCGACCAAAGCTCCAGTTCCACATTGAGCCCCTGCCACAGGGGATTCTCATGACCTCTTTCAAGGAGAAAGAGTCCTCCTCCAGCAGCCCCACTCATCATGGCGGTCGACCCTCCCTCCCGCTCGGCGAGACGTTCCACACTGCACGCATCCGCCGACTTTCGATCGACGACGCGACCAAACTCACGAAGTGCGTCGAGAACATCCACAGAGTGATCCAGAAGACGTCGATGCGGCTGCACGATTTCAACGTCGTTCGCCAGCAAATCCGCGACTTCCGGCACCTGCAATGGGAACAGGCAAGCGAGCTTGCCAGTCAGTTTTCGTCACAAACTACAACAGCAGCGGTACCCCCGCCTGCTATCTTCACGTCGTCCCACCTCACGGACGAGCGCAAGCACGTCTTCGAGTGCATCTCATTTGAGAACCCAGTCATCGAACGCATCTTCAGCATCGAGGACAACCCCAGTGAGGAGCTCGAGCGTGTGCGCGATACGTTCGAGAAGAAGAAGTACCTGGTGCGCCACCTCTACACCAAGCACCGCACGCAGATCCAGCACGCGGTGAGCCTAGATGACCTGTGGCATTTTGTCAAGGTGCTGCGGTTCCCGAAGGAAATCCACATGCTTCCGGCGATGCGTGACGAGGACATGGCGGCGAACGGCTTTGAGCAGCTCTTCTCGCCGGACGACCTCGCGGAGATCCTGCTGCAGCTCTGCAACGAGCAGTTCCTGCCGCAGATCACGCCGCTGAGCGCGCGCGTCGAGTACTTTGCGAGGCACCACCTGCCGTTCGCGGCGCAGAACCAGAGCATCATCCGCGAGCTCATGCACCAGCAGGACGTCAAGCGCGCGCTCGCAGACCACTCGCAGACGATCCGCATTATCTTCCGCCGGTACTGCGCGAAGGAGCGCGACCTCGGCATGCTCCTGGCGAGTACGAACGCGCAGCAAGGTAGCAATGCTACTGGTAGTAAGAACGCCAGTGGTCACCAGCAGCAGCATCGACCAGCGAGACACACGAGCCACGGGATCACCAAGTACATGCGGCTCATCGACTGGCTCGCGTTCATCCAGGACTACAACCTGCTGCGGCCGCGCTTCCCGCTCGACTACGCGGTCATCGTCTTCCGCAACGTGCAGGAAGTGGCTTCTCATGCACCATCCACAACAGGTGAGAGCTCAACGGCGGCGGACGAACAACTCGAGATGATCTACAGCGAGTTCTGCGAGGCGCTCGTGGGAGTCGCGTCCTGCTTCTTCCCCGACCCGTTCCTAAAGAGCGCCACGAAAGTGAGTCAGTTCATCCAGCGGTTCCTACCCGTGTCCCCCGAAGAAGTCTGCTCGCATGTGTGAGCTATGCGAACGTCCATACCAACGTATCATAAGACTAATGCCCACATCAACGTACGCAATTGTTATTGTGCATCATACCAAATCCAATCATATCCAGAAACAAAAAAGGGCAATATACCTCAGAGCGGAGCCCTTCGTCGCACACTTGACAATACCCCACCAGCCAAATACGCTAACTAGCAGACGCCGTGGGTCGTCACGCCCGAGGTCTGGTGCTTGAGGTTAGCCTGGATCGCGTGCACGGCATCACGGAACATGTTCTTCTTGGCCTTGGGCGACGACATGGCGGTCTCGACCAGCACGTGGTGCTTCTCGAGCGCGTCGATTGCCTTGAGGATGTCGGTCACGAGCATGTTGGCCATGTGGTACGCAAAGTTCTGTTTCACGACCACGCGCATGATCACGAGCGACTCGGCGCCGCGCGAGCACGTGTACGCCGGCACGATCCAGCCGCGGCTGCGCAGCTTGTCCTGGATGTCAAAGCACGTGAAGCGGCTCGAATCGATGAGCGTGAACGCCACGAGCGGCATGTGCTTCTTGTCCACGATGCGGAAGTGGCCTGTGGCCACCAGCGACGAGCGCAGGTATTCGGCGTTCTCCATGCTCGCCTCCATGATGCGTCGGTAGCCGTCGAAGCCGAAGCGCAGGATGTTGTAGTATTGCGCGATCACGTTGCCCGCGCCCTTCGAGAAGTTGAGCGTGAACGACTGCTGGTCGCCGCCGAGATAGTTCACGTGGAAGACCAGGTCCTCCGGCAGGTCGCTGGGTTCACGCCAGAGCGCCCAGCCCATGCCGGCGTACACGAGACCAAACTTGTGGCCGCTCACGTTGATCGACTTGACGTTCGGCAGGCGGAAGTCCCACTCCAGCTCCGGATTGAGGAACGGCGCGATGAAGCCGCCGCTCGCCGCATCCACGTGCAGCGGCACGGCCCAGTCGTTCTCTTCGTTCAGCTGCACGAGCATGTCGTGGATCTCCTTGACGTTCTCGTACTCGCCGTTGAACGTGCTGCCCAGGATCGCGCTCACGCCGATCGTGTTCTCATCGATCAGCGGACGCGCGCGCTCCGCCGTGAGCACGAGACAGTCAGGCGACACGTCGGCTTCGCGGATGTCGATCTCAAAGTAGCGGCACATCTTGTGCCAGCACACCTGCACGTTCGAGCCAAATACCATGTTCGGGTTCTCGTAGGAAAGTCCCGCGGCCTTGCGTCGGTCGCGCCACTTGCGCTTCATCGCCAACCCAGCGAGCATGATCGCTTCAGAGGAGCCAATGCAGCCCGTTCCCGTCGCTTGTTCGCCTGGCCCCAATGGGGCATGGAAGAGGTTCGCGAGGATCTGCACGCAGCGGTTGTGGATCTCTGCGGTCTGCGGGTACTGGTCTAGATCGATGTAGTTCTTGCGCAGCCCTTCGATCATGAGATCGTCTGCCTCTGGTTCCATGTAGGTCGTCACAAACGACGCCAACTGTCGGATCACAATGCACACATACACAGCACTTGGCGACGTTAGTACACGTGATCAACCATCCCATGTAGGTGCAAACGCAACCGCAAATCAAACCATCAAGGCCAACGCACGTTCATCTTTGGGTTGCCGTCGAGCGCCAGCTCGTCCTTGATCAACTGGTGCGCGACGCGCGCCGGCACCGAGCGCTGCGGGAACTGCTGCGTAGGCAGACTCGCGCACATGAGCGGGTGACCGTAGAGCGGCTCGTCCGCGGCGTCCTTGCGCGCGTTGCCGTCGCCTGGGACGGCTCGGCGCTCCTGTCTCTCAGTCGTGACTTGCATCTTCTCGTGCAGGGGCTTGCTTGAGCTTCTGTCGTCTGTTGTGTGCGTCTCACGTGGCGAATTCGATAATGAGAGGAGACAGAATGTGGGCGCGGGCCTTGGACTTGATTCGGCCGCCTGCTTCAAAAGCAAACTTCAAGATGACCAACAGTCTAAACAAACTGTCGCATGTTGAAACTCACCGTGTTTTGACACTATGGGTGCTGTAAATACAGGAGAAGTCTCTCTTTGGAATCTGGAAATCCACCGTGTTTTGAGGCAATTTTTAAAATTTCACCTTGTTTTGTTTAGGAATGAGCTACAAAAAGTATCTTTTTTCGAATCAGGGTGTTGCATGTTTCACACGCACGCACGTCCATCATTTTAAATGTTTTTGACTTGCAGAATGTATGGCGAAGGCGAACCCACCTAGGACACATAAACACGCACGCCCTGAGTTGAAAAGCAGCCATCATCCACGCACGGGCTGAGCGCGTGCGTGGATGATGGCAATTGACAAAAGGGGTGTGCCGAACAAGATCGCAATAATGATGGCTGGGACTGGCACTCCAGTCTCTTGGTATCAGTTGTCGATCTGTCACATTATGGAGACATTCGTTGTTGTCTGCTTGCCCTCGATCCACTACCGACCTGGATTGCTCCATCACCACTGGCTCGAACAAGGCCAGAGGCCAACATCACCGGCTCCGCGGAGGCAGTCAGTCTCAACCTACTGTCGACCCCTTGTTTGGTGCAGCAGCAATGACATACCGGACATCCTCAGAAGCAGCCACATGAAAGCAGGCGCTGCGCTTAAGCTTAAAGCGGCCAGTCTCCTCGTGTCCCTGCGCAGTAGACAGACGCGGGGTGTGCTCCAACTGAAAGCCTAGGTCGGTGCTGGGATTTCGATAGCCACTTGAACTGGAAACTGAAATCCGCACCTGATTGAATCCGACCAGCAAATGAAAAACAAGTATACTCACACCTCAGTGAACTTTGTCCACCTGGGCTGCATACAAAAGATCACAAGAGCAGCTTGC
>JAASGK010001067.1:0-12721 GCA_023334195.1 Globisporangium emineosum
ATGGCAACCCCCCCCCCCTTCTCAATCCAAATACTTACACCCGCCGTAGTCTTCAGTGAAGAAGAGCCCGCCACAGAATCGCTCGTTCTCGTAGATGAGGTACTGCGAAGACGCCAGCTCCAGCACAAGATCGTCCTCGCCACTCTCAGCCTCCAGAACGAATCGAATGGCTGGGAACAACGCCACTTGGTCCTCCGAGTAGCCATTGCAGGACTGCGGCAGGTCTCCGCTGAGCTCGTAGTCTAATCCTGTGGCTTGCTGGAAAGCCTGCACGAAGTAATCTCTCATAGAGGCTGGGAGGTACGTGTACGTCGTGCCGCTGTCGACAGTGAAGAGACCGCGAGAGTAGGTCGCTGGAGGCGCTTCGATCGACGCGTTGCCGATTTGGAGATCTTTGAGTTTGATGTTGAAGAAGTTCCTGGTATGGTGTAGTGACGAAAGCGAGGTCGTGGGATTTGAGGCAGCAAATTCTCGGGATCTAGATTTACTGGCACGTACGTGTTGAGAGAATCGGATGCGAGCTTGGCGTAGGCGATCTCTCCGCTGTGACGCGAAGTGTTGACTGCTCCGATGCGCATATAGCCACCGTCCGGCGTGAGGCACAGTGAGAAAACCTTGTCTGGGATCTTCTTCTCGTCATAGAGCTTTGCCACGAGCGTGTTGTCTGCTTTCAAAGAGCGCACAATAGATCCATATCAGAATCATTCCGACTGCTCTACAATTCACGCGGAAGCCGATAATACTCGCACCGCTATTGGAGAGTCCGAGAAGCCCATCGACACCTTGGACAGTGAAGAGCCCTGCAACGCATCATTGGATCAGCATCGCAGGACGTACAGTAAGTAGAGTGAGAACTTGCACGCTTGCCAACACCGTGGGCTCGATACAAGGAGATTTATAATAATCGAACACACCTGTTTCTTTAAATCGGCAGCCAACCATGAAGTTCGTTCCAAACTTGGTCTTCATGGCTTGAGTGGAACTCGCGCCATTCTGTTCTTCTCCACCCTCCAGGTATAGGAAATCTTGGGCGATCCGCGCTGAGTAGCTGCTTCCGCTCACATACGTCTACACAATTAAGAGAGAGAGAGGAGAGAGAAATTGTCTCAACTTGATGCTAGCAAAAGTGATTCATCACTGCCAGTCCACCGAATGAATGAATTTGCCCAAGGCGAAAGCCGTGCGCACCTGCGAGATCTCACACCCCGAGCTCGCACTTTTGTTGCAGCTTTTGCATGGAAAAAGCGACCTCGCGACGCCGCAGTCGACCTGGGAAAACGTCGAGGACCTCGTCGCGTTGAACGCCTCGTTCCTAGTACAGGGGAGCGCGAGGATACTGCTGTGCGTGCTGATTGCCAGCGATACGCGCTGCGACGGCGTGCCGACGTGCATCCACACATAGTGCGACCTGAAGAGTCAAGCAACACCCGATGTTGTCAGTGATCCAATCGTGAGCACCACTGTGTCTGTCATGGGCACTTGTCACTTACCCAAAGCCTGCTGACAGCGGCACTGTAGTCACGCTCCCACTTGACAGGAGCGTCGTCGCTAGGAGTCGTGGTGCCATCTCACCGCTTGTGGTTGGCATGAAAAGGTATAGCTGCTGTTGTCTGCTTAGGACGACACGCTTCCGAGAGCTGGGGCTGACTGAGCAACGTCGCTCTGCTGTCTTGATCAACTGTGGGGCTCCTCTGAAGCATTCATGGTAGGCGAGTGCTGGACTATGGTCAAAGAGTTAAGGACGCGAGGGTGGGCATATGGCGATAAGAAATGCCGACACATGGAATCGAGAGGCTGGCTGGTTGGGCACTCCCAGTTGGTTCTTCTTCTTGACTAAAGTCTCTCGTCTTGGTCAGATGGCGATGATGAGATGGAAGTTGGTCATCACACTTTGGTGGTAAACTGTTAATATAAATAGCGCCAGCGAATCCATTTCAACCACCTGGTTGATTGTCTTGCAGCTTTCAAACTAAATCGCCTTACAGCGTTGTCAACCGCGCACGGCCTACAAATCTGCCGCTGGAACTGCATCAGAAAGCGTGCTGACAGAACGCATCGCGTAACAACACCATCAGCGCCTCGAAGAGGTCCGCCATCACCTTGCAGAAGTTGGTTGCACAGACGGAGATACACAGTCCATGTGAACAACGATCTCGCGCTTATCTTGCGGGACTGGCATGATCAAGCATCAGCGCCAGGAAACCTTCAACTGAGGCGCCAGTCTTCGCCAAGTAGATGTTGCGCAGACGAGCAAGGCGAGAGGTCGCAATGAGACCAGCACCTACCACGTTTCATAGCGAGTAGGAGTCGTTTTCTTCCTCAATGGAGAGTTCTTCAAGCGCAGGACAGTGCTTGGACGTCAATTCCAGGAACGGATCGCTCAGGTCGTCATGAATCTTCAAACGCTCGGGGTACGCGCTGGGAAAGCGCACTCGCAACACCCGAAGCTGAGGGTACGCTGCGAGCATTTGCCCAAGTTCACAAAAGAAGAAAGCTTGGAACTTCAGGATCGACCACCGGCCCCGTGCTTGAATACACGACTTGCATGTCTTGGAGCAACGGCTTTTGGTATTTTCCAAACGCGTGCAGGAATTCGCTCTTGGGGTGGAGAGTTGTGCAGTTTACCCCGTGGAGCTTGGTAACACAACTTGCAAAGCAGCTCCCATGCGTCTAGCGAGCAGTAGAGTGCATCAGTATCGCGCAGGAAGTCTTCTTCACAGTAGTGTTGGCGCCATCCGTTGTGGTACTCGAGATTCGGACAAAATGCTGAAATAGGATGCAACAACTCGTCGTTTCGCGATCTCTTGTTCTCTGGACTCGCTGCAGTGTTGTAATCGCAAAGGTGTGGCGCCGTGAGTTGCACAGAATCCTCTTTTCAAACTGCCATTGTTGTACCACCGCGCTAACGCTTCGTAGAGCTTTGCAGCAGTTCTCTCCGGCTCATTCGGTGCATCGTGACCTTGCTCAATGAGAGGTAAAATCAGTACTTGGAGACTTGGACAGCGCGTCGAACTGCGTCCAGAGTGTGCTCCAAATGGATGTTGCGCAGCGGCATGTAGCTCAAATCGAGGCGCTGTAGCGTTCTGCACTTCTTGAGAACGTGATGGTCCCAATCAGCTCGCCGTCATCTCGGCAGAATCTCTGGACTCAAGCGAGTGGAAGATTAAGACAACGTACTCATTCTTTTCGTGATCGAAGTTTCTCCCCCCCCATACTCAATCGCAGGTCGCGTAGCAGATTCTCGCGTGGTGCGATTTCCTCGAGGGTGAGCAGCTCCAAATCCCTATCCAGCACCGCCAATAAACATCCAGCGTCGTCGCCATGTACTCCTTTCTCACTTCCTCGACCACTCTATTCCATCCTCCGAGCGTCAGCAAGCTCTCACGCATTGAATTTGACTCACGCGGGAAAAGTTCCGGTCTCGAGTTCGAATACAGCGATACAAATGCGCAGATCTGCTTGACAGTGCTGACGTGGATACCCGTCCAGTCTTGTGCAATTCGGTGATGGTGGCGGTCATTGCGGTAACACTTTCGTTTCGTTTCTTCAACAGAGAACCGATGGCAATAAACAGAAGGGACGCGAGGTGAACAACACACACATGAAAGTCTACTATTTGCTGGTCTCTTAGCTGAATACAAGTCTGCTCTCTTTTGATCTTGAATGAACTAGGGTGAGAAGTGAATGATGGATGCATTAGATAGACAAAGGGAATTCAAAATGAAGGCGACACACCTTTTGAGGGTATCTCTCTCTTTCTTTACAATCGCTCCAACATGCGCGTGTCATGCTTCGTGTCTTCGTGGTCGTGCGACGAGCGATCGAAGATCTCGTCCTCATCATCGTCCTCATCATCGTCATCGTCCGATCCCACTTCGTCCGACCGAAGTTGGTGCTTTCCGTGGGACTTTTTTGAACGCGTATGTGGATCCAGCTCCTCTTCTTCGTCTTCGTCCTCTTCATTTTCTTTGACGCGGCTCCAATTGTGGTCTTTCTTCTTGCTCTTGAGCTTGATTGACGCTGCAACGACAAGGAGAAAGACGGCGACAAGAATCGTGCCGACAATCGTGAGCACCATCGGGTGTTCGTCCACCTCCGCGTTCTCGTGGTCAGTGTGTGTCGTGCTAGTTTTCGCCGAACCAGTAGGGGCTGGCGTAGCTCCTGATTTGTCCGTGCTAAGCTCAACTGTTTCAACCGATGATGGAGATGGGGTTGGTGCAAGCGTAGGCTTCTGCATTGGAGCTTGAGTTGGCGTTGGAGACGGAGTTGGGGATGGAATTGTAGTTGGCGCACTTGTCGGAGCAAGAGTTGGAGCAACAGTGGTAGGTGCTGGCGAAGGCGACGGCGAAGGCATCGCGTTTTCCGTTTCACTTGAGGCAACCACACCTGGTGCGGGTTTGTCTAGCGGAGTTGTTGAAGGCGCCGGTGTAGCATCATCCGTTTCCAAGCTTCTGTAAGAGCAGTCAGCATCGACGAAGCCTACGCGCTTGCTCCCCTGGTCAAAGATCACATCGCGGTACATCATAATGTTCGCACCAATCACTGCATATGAAAGAGCAAAACACACCAATCATTAATCCCTTAACCCAACGATTGAGAGCCAAATATCACGACAATCGGACGTACCTCCGCCCGAGAACTCGGTCAGGAAAATGTTGGCACAGTATTTGTTCTTCTCTTCAATCAGATACTGGTCTGGCGTCACCTGCAGCACCAAGTCGCTACCATCTTCAGCCTCCAAGATGACTTGGATGTTCGGAAGTGCGTCTAACTGCTCATCAGTGAATCCCGTGCAACCCGATCCAGATACTTGGTATTTCAAGCCCGTGACCTTCTCGAACGCGGCTTCAAATGGCTTCTTCATAGAGGTTGGCAAGTAGGAGTCCGTCGTGCCACTGTCAACGATGAAGTGACCATGAGTGTAGCTGTTCAGGGGAGCGTCAATCGTAACGTTCCCAATTCGGATGTCCTTCACATTCACATTGTAAAAGTCCCTGAGGCAATAAAGCAAGAATAGAACGTGAGTCTCAGAGCTCATAACCCTGGTAGCAGCGTATGGTTCAACTCAACTCACGTGCGCGATGGATCAGGACCAAGCTTGGCGTACGCGATTTCTCCTTTGTGGCGCGCAGTGTCAGGTACGCCCAGGGACATCGAGCCTCCACCATCCGCGAAGCACAGCGAAAAGAGTTTGTTTGGGATTTTCTTCTCCTTGTACAGCTTCGCGACGAAGTTTTTGTCATTGTTTGAGAGCCCCATGATGCCATCTGCAACTTGACTGATGAAGAGTCCTATCGAGTACATCAACAGTTAGCGCACGGAAGCAACAGAGCAAATAATGTAAACTTTAGAAGCTCGTACCTGTTTCCTTGCTCTGGCAGCCAAACATAAAGCGGGTGCCAAATTGGTCCCGCATATGTTCGTTGAAAGAGCTGTTCTCACCACCAAGGAACACGATATCATCCACGACTGTCGCTTGCCAGCTACTGCCTTCCATGTACGCCTATTTTGCATGCACATCAAGTGACAAACCATGCAAGAATTCGTTAGCACCCAGTCATACAAGAGCAGCGAACTGCACATACTGAAACACTGAACGAACCTGGGAGATTGAGCACATGTTACTCTGATCGGTGCACCCTTTGCAGCTGAAAAACGGATTCGCGTCAGCACAGGTCACGTGCGTCAGCGTACTCGAATTCGATGCTGCAAACGGTTGATCCGTGTGCTCGCCACAGCCATCGCAGCTACACAGTAAATCAAACAATTAACAGAACACACATATTATCAGCCCGTGAAGCACACATCACACGTCACCTATTCTCTCCATCTCCAACGCCCAGTCATTCATCCACATACCCAGAGCACGGGAACGCCATGAGCGAGCTGCCAGTGTCCGTGATCACCGACGCGCGCTGCGGCGGCGTGCCAGCGTACACCCACGCATAGTGGGTACCGAGCCCGGGGTTCAGCGGCACGACCTCGATCTTCCCGTCGACGTTCTGCAGGCGGCGGCGTCGGTAGTGCTCCGAGTGCGACACCTCCGCGACGCGGTGCAGCTCGAGCGTCAGACCCTGCGGGAACGTGACCGCGGCGGCGCTGTCAGCGAAGACCGGGGCAGCCGCGAGCAGCAAGGAGAGAGAGACGGTCGCCATGGCAGCGACGCGGCGGCGGGGGCTCATCGCGCGCACCATCGTGTCAGTCCGTCTGGAGCTTTAAGGAGGAATGAATGTGTGGGTTTCCCTTCCACTTTCCCTTTCGCTATTGCTATTGCGGGCGCGCGTGGGACCGAATGGGATGCGGCCACGTGCGCAGAAAACTGGTTCTCTTGACTCCTCTCCCTTCCCCTCTCAAAAACGATCGTGTCCACCGCTAAAAATAGTATTTTGAGTTGGATATTAGTCGAATTTAAAGTATTATAAAAGTATATAAATTTAAATTTGTGACATGAATGGAGTATTATTGAAATAAATGAAATAGGAGAGGGCATTCCAGAAAATAAAATGTAGCCATGTGAGGGAAGTGGCACAACGATTGATTTGATGATGACCCACTCACCCCAGCGATTCCTGAGATTGCAGCGCAGAGGTGGCTATGACAACTGGACTGACTATCCGCGCCACGAAGCCGAGAAGAGCAGGTTATAATGAACGCTTGGAAAAAACTGGCTGTTGTTGCTTTTTCGCATGTACTAAAGCAATCATTTGGACCAATCCCTGCGTCCGCTGTTGTTGCTAACGCTGCTACTGGTCTTTGGGTGGCGTCGCGAGCGCCAGCTCTTGGCGAAGAAGCGTCGACCACGCGTCCGTCACGAAACGAGAGTGACGCGCCATGGAAGACGACTGTTGACCACCTGGCGCTCGCTTTCTCACAGGCTGGATGGACAATCCTCGCAGCGTGGATGACACGTCCATCTTCATCGTCGTCGTTCGAGTTGGAGTGGTCGGTGGGAAGTGGCGGACGCTCTCTGCTGCTGCCCCAGTGGGTGAAATCGCAGCATGATTCGCAAACGTGGCAGTGCGACTAGTACCGTTGCTCTTTGACACTGAGCTTCTCGTCAGCAGCTCATTCCGGATCTGCTCGATCATCTGAATTCCATTTGGCGAGAGAAACGTCGTTGACGAGTACTTGGAGTGTGCTGCTGTTGGCGATGCAGAAGCAGAGCCCAGCGGTGGTACGTGTGCTCCAAATTCACTCGGAAGCATAGTCTTCATGCTCAGCAGCTTCTTTCGGATGTCGTTGTCGGAGAACGAATTCCCACGCTGCATAGAGCTCAGCGCTTCGCGACCAAACCTGTTTGCTCGAGAAGTGCCAATGCGGTTGTTGCTCTCACTTCCACCATCGCCATTGACAGCATTGACAGCAATACACATTTGCTCGCCATTCACCACCTGGAGCCGCCCGACCAACTCGAGGTCTCCCTTAACCTGTTCGGCACTATTCCCATGAGCGAAAGCTGGGAAATCTCGCTGCTCGGTTCGCACAGCCTTGTGCTGGTTCCACGTGCTCAGAAACTCGACCGCGGGGCAGGTCGAGCGTAAATCGTCCAGCGTCTCTTCCGTCCACTCGATTTGCTGAAGCTGTCTTTGAAATTCGAGCGCTTCGCCGTCAAGGACACTGGCCTTTGCATGCACTTCTTCCTCAAGACGATCGAGCGCCTGCTGACACTGGAGGCGGATCGCGGCTTCCACTTGCTCTCTGTTGCGCAGCACGTCGTCTTTCGATTTCATGAGCGCGTACAATTTGCTCTCGATCACCGACTTTCGTGATTCGACCAACGGATCGCTCTTTAGGGACTCGCGCAGACTCAATTCGTACGCATCCGCGATTGTCAGCAGGCGATGCGAGCCTTTCTCGCCGACCGAGTGGTCGCCGACCATCTTGCAATGCACGCACACGGGCACTTCGCACACAGAGCAGTAGAACTCGACGTTTTTGCCCTCGTGGAGGCGACAGGTTGTTTGAATGTCCGCGAGTCCTTCTTCCAATTGCTTTGCGATAATAGTTGCGCTCACGTTTTCATCGCGTACCTCAGGAGAGCTCAGTGGCGATGCTGTTGAACTTGGTGACGATCCTGCTACATCGTCGTTGGCTTCGTTGGCTGCAGCAACTGGTGGAGTCGAGCTGCGACGACGCGTAGCTCGGCTCGACGAACCTCCTTGCTCTCTGTTGCCTTTCGCTTTCTGACGCAGCGGTACGCGCTTGTGGCGACTCACGAGCTTGTTCGCTGAATGCACCTCTTGATCACAGGTCGAGCAAATTTCAGCTTCACACGCGCGGCAGAGCACTGCTGCCGAGTGCTTCTCACAGAGTGCGCATGGCCCTGCAGTCTTGGAGTCCATTGCGCTGAAGTGGAACCGGACCAGGTACTGCGGCAGAATCTGGTGCGTGTTGTTGAGGATATATTCGTGATAATACCCTCGCTCGCTGGCGTCCACAGCGTGTTCTCCTTCTACTTCTTGGCCACTTTCATCCTGCTGGTGCTGCTGCTTGAGGTAGAAACTGTTGTACCCCACTGGCAGGTGTTTCTTGGCTTCTTCCTCGTTCTGGATCACGAGCGATCGTCCGACTGCGACCTTGCAGAGCACCAGCTGCCGCGTGCCTTTCTTCTTCGCAGGAAGGAGCCCAAGCTGCAGGTTCCCCGTCGTGAACTTCATGCCAGTTTGGTTCGCATCGAGCGACGTGAACCCGTAGCTGTGCACATCGCCCATCGCAGCCCCGAGATCGTTCACTGCGACCCACGAGTCCAGTTCCAGGAGTCCTTGCGCATGCTGCTCGTATTGCGCGACGAGCAACGGGTTCGTCATATCCCACATCATCATATCGTCGTGCACTTTGTACCCAGGAAGACAGCACTGCAGCAAATACTTGACCCGCGAGAACTCTCGTGTCGTTTGACTCAGTGGACTCACGCTCGCGACCGCTCCAGGAGCGGGGATCGTCACTTGGCCAGATAGCAAGTCGTCTTCATCATCGTCAATCGTGGCCTCGGGGACAAAGCCCTTTGCATCACTTGATGATTCTCGCTCGCTTGCTGACTGATCCTGATTCTGGTCCTGGTCTTGATCTTGAGCTTCTTCTTCATGCGATTCGGCTGTGCTGGAGCTAGATAAAGCCTGAGGTTGCGGGTGATCATCGGAGGAGTCTGCTTTCGCGGACGAATGCGGCGTCAGGAACAGCCGAAGGCGAGCCAGCGACGCGCTGTGGTCCTGACTTGATTCGTCGACGTCCTCTGCATCCTGAACCATGTTTCTCTCCTCTGCGCAGCAACTCGGTCGGCAAAGCTAGTCAATCAGTCAACCGCCAGTGCTTGGTTGCTAATCGATTATGACCTCCAGCTAGCGGAGGAACACAATTTCCGTTCTCAAAAGTAGGCTAAGAATATATGACCTTCTTCCCTTCCAGACAGCATACCTGAAACGACCGATGGTAAAGGTGAGTGAGCCACATCCCAGCATGATTTTGGTTCGTTTCTTACCATTTTCATTTCTTTATCCAACCAAACAATCATCCGAGTGTGGTGCAGCATGGACGCCACTCACTCATCATTTGTTCTTCTTGTACGCTCTTCTTTGCTGTCTCGTCGCTTGTGTGTTTCTATTGCGGCCTATCGACCATTTTCGCGTATCTTGATATTTTGTTGCCGTCCCAAGCTGATTTCAGGAGGAGAGGGGGGTGCGTAGTTTACAGAATTTGTGAAGTTTGGACTTGTGCTTGTGTTTTGTTTTGTGAGCCCCTCTCCACCATTTTGTGTTGTGATGTGTTTGAGTTTGCTTGTGTCGATAGAGAGAGCGTGCGACTATGTCAGATAAACGGCTTCAATTTCCTCTGAAGTCGAGTCGCGGAGAACATTCTCCTATGGACAATCAAAACAAAAATCGAGGTTAGTCTCATACAGTAGTAGAATAAAGCAGGACCACCATCCTCTTTGGCGGCATACACACACACGTACCCGCTCCAGTTTGCATTTCCCGCCGGTCACCAGATTCAGCGAGTACTCGTAAAAGTACCCGTCCGCGGTGGCTACATAGAGCTGCACGATCGGGTTGGACGCGTCCTTCGGGCCATGAACAGCGCATCGATTCGGGATTCCAGTCGTTCGCAGTCTCGCCTATTCACATACGCACCAACTCACTGTGAGATATATGGGGGAGCAATGGAAACGTAACCTCAAAAATCTGCGTGTCATCCTCCTCACATAAGCAAAGTCGCGCGTGCCTTCCGCCATCCCTGTCAGCGAACTCGGGAGGTACGCACTCACAGCTCCAGCGACGTCCTCGAGATTCGTCCCGCTTGAACTCCTCGATGTACGTGAAGGTGACGCAGTCACGACAGTCACTCTGCCATCTGAGCCAGTTGCCATTGGACTTGGAGGCGCACCGCCACCAGCAGTGCTAGCACTCCCACCAAACGCAGTGGAGCCAAAAGTACTGCCTGCGACGGCAAAAGTCGATGCAATCGGCGTGAAATGCCCAAAGCTGCCCGTTGCAGTGCTCTCAGTACCGGTCAACGAAAAGAAATGGATCGTGCCCGTGTCGCTCGACGCACAGAGGATCGTCGAGCTCTCGTTGAACGCGAGGCAGTAAATCTGAGCGGGGTACGAGCCTCTTCGGAACGACGCTTTCTTCTTCCCGCCAGGTACACCAAACACGCGGATGATCGTGCCCTGCTCATTATACATTGAGCAAAGTATAGTGAGCCGTACTACACACTAGCAAACTGCCGCACTTTACCAACCAACCCACCGTCTCGGATGCTGTAGCCAAAAGTGTGCCCTGTGAGTTGAACGCCATCGCCACAGGAGCGCCGCGATGGGCCTGGAACGCG
The DNA here is from genome assembly GCA_023334195.1 of Globisporangium emineosum. NCBI lineage: Eukaryota > Oomycota > Peronosporomycetes > Pythiales > Pythiaceae > Globisporangium > Globisporangium emineosum. Next base: position 10,828 of record JAASGK010001067.1, read on the forward strand.
TTCAACACGCTCAGGTTGTTTGCGTCGTAGAGCACGATCTCACCTGGCGACGCCCCCGACGGGAACGCCAAGTGGCCGTTGTCGTGCGGCGACAGCACACAGAGCGCGCTCGGGTTCGGCGACGTGTCGAGTGTCTCGAGAATCTTCATCGAGTTGATGTCGAAAATATAGATTTTGCGCTCAAGCACAGCGACCAATCTATCGGCAATAGCGACAGTATTACGAGGTCAATCAGGTCAGTCTTCTGCTACAAGCCATGTGCGGTGATGAGGATTGCAACAACAGGACGCACCGCTGTCGGTTCATTCGCACAGCTAGCACGGCCGTGATGAAGTTGAGGTCACAGATCGCTGCGCCGGTCTTGGTGTTCCACACGCGTAGTCGTCGAGGCGAGAATGCGGGCTGCCAACCCATACAAATCAACACAACAAGTGCACACACCTCATCAGCAACTTACAACCACAACTCTTCCATGGAAGCCAATCACAATTACAGTACACATATACACATAAGCAGTAGAGAATGCTATATCAATCGCAGCGGAACATACCTGCTCGCCCGCGCCGACAAGCGCGACCAGACTCGTGCAGTAGAGCATCTCAGCGATCCCGATGCCGCCGATGGTCTCCTGGAACACCTTGCCAAAGGGCTCGCAGTTGTAGATGCCGAAGCCCTGACGCGTGCCCACGCTAATACACCTGCTCTCACCAATCGCGCGCACATACAAGCAAGCAGATTGTCAATAAACAGCAGTGAGAAGTGGAAGGATACAGCCAACTTCACGTGATCAGGACATTTGCAGTTCAGCCACGTGATGGCTGCTCGCGCTTCTCGTCGGATAGGAAGACCCACGCAGTGTGAGAGAGTGCAAACCGTGCACCAGCGCCTGGTCTACAGACATGGGCAGGCATATTCACACAAAGAGACGTACGATGCCTCCTGGTTGAAGCTCAGGAAGAGCAGGTCGTTCTTGCCCGTGGCAGCGCTCTTCATGTTCTTCGTGTGTTGTGAGAGTTTCTTTCAATTTGACTGGGAAATCAGACAAGGGAAATGAATTGAAGAAAGGATAAATAGTGCCCCGGAGAGGCATTATATTTCTCTTTTCAATCGGTTTTAACATGGCAAGATCAGAGTAGTGTTAAAACCGATTGCTTTGTTTTTGGGGGATTTTGAAACAAGTTTTTTAACCAGCGCCAAGACATTTCCAGCGCTTGAAATACAAAGCTAGAAAAACAAGTCACTACAGAAAGATCCTTAAGAGTGTCCATCAACCAGACCAAGCGCCGCTGTTGGGCAGTCGATCAAAACAAGTAATGATGAAAACAGCGCGTGCAGTTGTTACCAGAAGACAACGACAACAGTAATTTGCGTACTTACCGACATTCCTATGCAAAAGCCCATCCCTCATAGCGAAGCCCTCTCAAAAGTGATTTACAGTAGTTTGCGCGTCGATCATGTGTCGATGTATTTTACAAGTCGTCACTGCTACAGTGGTGGCAGGAATTATAAGACCGACTCATTTTTTACGCTCGAGACTCGGGGAGATAACTTTTTACAGATATAATTACGTTTTCCAACTCGCCTAACGAAGACCAATCGTTTGGTGGTCTTGTTTACGCGACCCGATCATCTTTGGTGCCACTTCAGAAAATAACGCCTCAAGCACCCGGAAGAAGATATAAGACCACACGGCTCCCAGCGTCCGTTGCCCACTTTGATGCGTTGTTTTTGTATAAAATGGCGCTTTATATGAAGAAGAGATGTCTGACTATTGTCTGTGTGATTTTTAGAACGGGAGAAGAAGAATTTAGATGCTGAGAGGGCCAGCTCAGTTGGACTTCAAGTAGGGTCAGGTTTCTGCCATGCATGCTGCCGGAACAAGCCAGAGAGAGAG
>JAASGK010001068.1:0-12719 GCA_023334195.1 Globisporangium emineosum
ACAGTTCACAATCAAGTGTTAGCAATAAGTAAAGTAAACTACTCAGAAGCAGCGAGCAATCTACACCTTTTTCCGCCGGCGATAGCGCCGAGACGCCTCTTGCGTCCGCATTCGCTTCTTGAGCTGCTCGAACTCCGCGTCGCTGAGCTCAACAACCGAGGTATTCGACAGACGACCAGGAGTACCAGCACTCGCTTGCGTTGCCGCAAGGTCAGCTCTGCAAGCCTCAATAGTATGCCACGGCAACGGGCAATGATTGAAGCAAGAGTGGTGAAAGCTCTCTTGCGCAGAGTCCAAGGGTATCGAATCTCTTATCTACCTCAGTGTCGTTGAATTCGGTGGCTCACCAGGCGGTGTGCCTCTGAAGACAGAGGCAAAGTCCGCGTGCGAAGACTGAGCATCCATGAAGGAGCTGATGTCGCTGATAGAGCCACGCCTGGCCTCACCTGACACCGCTAAAAGGCCAATGGCTACTGGGCTTTCGTCTCAGGACTGTCGTTCTGCTCACTCCCGCAACGCTGGCCTGGAACCCCGGAGCTCTTCGTCGTTGTGCCATCCTTCCCTCCTTCTTACCCTTCTTTGTCGCTCCTGCTTTGGTCCTGCAGGAGCAGCGCGAGGATCTCGTCCATTGTGTGCGCGTCCGAGCACTTGGAACTCTGTCGGGGCGCAAACTCTTCGAACGTTCTGTGTGGAGACTGATAAGCTATCTCGCATAATTGCAGTGATTCGGGAACTGTCGAGACGAAGCATACGCTGACACCAGCTAGACTACCACGATTTTCGGGGACAAGCCAGATTTTCACACGAGTTGAAATCGTTTTGGATGAATTCGAGAGACTTCGACAAAATCGACTATTATTTAACAGGCTCCGTCATTGTCTCCCTTCTCATTATATTAAACTGCTGGACACTCGTATCCTCCTGAGTGCTTACTCAGAAACGGAAATGAGCAACGCTTTCGCATTTATTGGCTGTCATCAAGAGCGGCTCTTGGGAGGTCTGCTGTCTCAAGGAACTTGGGGTGGCCCTGTAAATTGGATCCCACTGCTCGCTAGTTCCATCCCCGGGATTGAAAGATCGCCAAGAAACTCACTCCATGCGGTAGCTCGTCATCACCTCCAGATATGCATATATCCATTCATAGGTTCACTCGACATTTGTATAGAGAGGCAGCAAAGGCAAATAAACCTCTGGTGACGAATTCCATCCCTTGATCTTTGTGACCTGTTTGCTGCTGTGGCGGAGAATTCGCCGGTGATCGGCTACACACATCGTCCAACGCACTGTGGCGTAGGTTTACTGTACCAAACCTGCGACTGAGTTGCCCAGTAGTGCATCATATAATAACGCACCTTCTCCATTTACCAGTGTCGTCAACTAGAGTTGGCCAAACATCAGAATTCACTTCCTGCATTTGGAGGATTGTAAGAAAATTGACGCTACACCTACAGTGAACAGCGTAAACTGTGCCGAGTACGTAGTCCAATAGATTTCGACACGAGACGGGGAGTTTCGCGAGGGCTGCACAGACCACGCAACTCTGTCGTCAGAACAACTCCCGTCTGGTCCCAGGAACTGCCTGCCGCCATGCCTCTGAATGCCTCCTGCAGATGGAGATGGTGGCTTGTCGCCAGCACCCAAGCTAGATCATACTCGCACACCTTGTCTTCTCTTAGTGACTGATTGTTAGGTGATCGATCTCCCATCCAAACCAACCTAACGAAGCGAGGTAGGCAAATGCACACAGTAGTAGCACTCGCCCTGTCTCGAAAGTGCTCAGGTCGCGATTAGGTTGACTTTCTTGTCTGCACTAGATGAGCAACGAGGATTGCAGTCGCCGATCAGAACCTCTTTTGTTGATCACGCCTTGGTGTTGAACGTCTGCTGTATCTAGCATCCACTCTGGAGACAAGAGGCAGGGGGGGAACTGTCGCCGTTCATCGCGACAAACAATCTTGATTAAATACCGTGTTACTCGTGCACCTTCTTCACTTGGACCGCGACTTGCTTGCCCCACTCTTCCCCCCTTTCGGAGCTCCTGGCGGCAGTGGCGAGTCCGACGGACTGTGACTATTCAAGCCAGGACTCACGCTTGCCTCACTCAAGATTCCGAGTCGGTACCGCGACGCGCTCGAGCTGAGACTACTGTTCGGGCCGCTGCTCTTGCTGCTCGCGTCCGGATACGTGCCTTTGATGTTAAACGTCCACTGCATCTCTTCCGTCAGGATCACGAGCTGCCCGGACTGCATCTTGCCGTACCCTGTGGGCGTGAAGGACACCACGAACGGCATCCCCTCATCGCTTCCATAAGGAGGTAGCGAGCCCTCGGCAGGGTAGACTGTGAACGCGCTGGATGAGCCAGCTGAGAACTCGGCGAGGAACCGCGCTGACTGGCGGAACTGGTTCCGCAACTGGAAAGTGATCGACGACGTCTGGTTCAAGCTGGACTCGATCGTGATCAGGTCGTCCACGGGCGGGTCGCTGATGTCTAGGATCACCTCGAAGCGCCAGAACCCACCGCTCTTCTTCCTGAGCAGCAAGTAGATCGAGCCGCGGTACGGTCGCAGCGGGTCGAATCGCGCCTGGTACGGCAGGAATATCGATGCATTCTTCTCTCCCAAGCCTCCGTCCTCAACGACTGGAAGTGCGCTGATATTCAGTGATCGCTCTAAGGCCGAGGCGGACGCCAGAGCGCCGAACCGCTCGCTTGGGATGTCCCACTCGACAGTAAACACCTCTTCAGAAGGCATCAAATTGGGTGGCGCGGCCAGCAGCTCGCACGAAATCTTCTTCTCTATCGAGTCCCGCGCCTGGCACGCGAACGTGATCGGCCGCGGGTGCAGTGGGGCCTCAGCGATGCCCTGGATTGGGTACCGCCACTCGAGCTCGCCGTAGTGCTCGCTGCCGCGGATCACAATCTCCGCGCGCGCCTCGCACACAAACTGCGGGATGAACGAGATCGGCACCTGCAGGTGACCAAAGCTCTCCATCTGGACGCGGTTCTTCTTGAGCAGGATGTCAAACACCTGGTTGCTCTCTCCGCCACTCCGCTTCTTGTACACGCCACTCACGTCGCTTTCGTCAATCACGAGCTTCACTTCGACTCGTAGTGTATCGGCAAATGGGTTCTTGAAAGTAAACAGCGTCGACGCGGCCTCATGCACCTTGGCAGACACCAGAATGGGCTTCATCACGCTTGGGGCTTTCCCAATCCCCTTCACGACAAATTCCCAGTCACTTACAACGTCTGGCTCAAAGAAGATAATGCTCGCAGACTCGTACTCGGACAGCGACGACGGAGTGTACTCGGCAATCACTGTCGCCTGTCCAAACGGCGGCAGGATCACTCGAGGGGGAGCTGAGTGGACTTTCCCACCAGTTGATAGACTCGGTTCAGCTCCACCGCCTTTGATGGAAAAGTTTCGCGTGTTGGTGACTTTGTACTGCAGCAAGAGGTCTTTTTCGCTTGGGTTCTGGAGCAGAATCGGCTGCGAGCACACGTCGCCGACCGCGCAGCACATGTCCTTCATCTCCTGCGCTGGAGCGTGAGTCGCAGTCAGTTGCAGTCGGTACCAGAACTGGCCGATCTCATCATTTGAGAACAACACCGCGCCTTCATGAGGTGCCGAGTCCTCTTCTCCACGCGTGACCTTCAAGGGCGAATAGACGAGCTCGTAAACTCCCGACTCCTGTGCTTCAAGCGAGAAAGTCGCGGGGCCGAGAAGCCCTTCACCCTGGAGCTCAATCGCGAAAGTTACCGCGTGATCAAGCGGGTTTGCCAGACTAATCTCCACTCCAATAGCGCCGCGTACAACCGCACGCATGTCGAGCGTCGTCTCTGGCTCGGGCGGGCTCACATTCGCCTCGATGGTGTACCAAATGTACTCCTTCGTCGCTTCGTTCGTGAATGTGATCGAGCCAAAGTACGTCCCGCTCACGATCGGACTGAACGTCAGTGAGTACTTGACGCTCGCTCCCCCAGCACTTGGGACACTGATAGTAGGCGCTCCTTTCACATCGCGGAGATCCGACTCGACCTTGTACTGCTGCGCGCCATGCGGATCCGTTTTGAAGCTCATAACCTCGAACTCGTGGACAACACTCGTTCGCGCTTGGCACGAAATCACGACATGGTCCTGGGCCAAAGGCTCTTCGCCGTAGCCGCTCAGCTCAAACTCAAACTGCTGCTGCGTGGCAGGGTTCATGAGCATGAAGCTGCTTTTCTCATTCGAGATCCACTTTGGGGAGAACGTCAGCGGGTAATTCACCGATTTCTTCGCAGGCACTTGCAGCGACGACGGCCCAGAGAACATGCTCCCACCGCCGCTGCTATTTGTGCTATTGCTGAACAACGCCTTGAGCGTCCACGGCGCGTCGGATGGATTCGACAGCGGGATCTCCTGCACGATGCTATGCCGAGCGGGCGCGGCAAACTCGAGCAGGGTCTTCACGTTCGGCTCTTTCACTTTCGCCTCGAGGTCGTACACGCGTAGGTCGTTGCTCCCACAAACGGTGTGATGCGAGCGTAGAAGCAGCTTGCACGTGTAGACGCCAGCTCCTTTCGGCTGGAAGTCAATCAGCACAGTGTTTGGGGCCACGATGGTTGCGTTATTCGACCGTGGGGTCAGCAAACGCGCTTGGTTCGCCTTAGCAGGGCCTTTCGCACCTCCTCCACTGTTGTTGTTATCAGGATTGGACGATTGGTCCGTGCGCGATGTCGCCGGCTCAGCCTCGCCACCAGGCATCAGTGATGTTGATGTGCTGCCCCTCGGAAAGACCTTGGCGGTAGCTGCTGCGTTGCTCAACGTCATCTCTTGGTGCACAGACGTGAAGAATGGTGAATTGAACTCCACCTGGAAATTCGCGTGGTGGCTCTCCTCGCATCTCTTCAATCCTTCCTTGAGCTTGGTCTTCAAATGCCCATTCGCTCGCTCCACATAACTCACAAGCGCACGGGAGAGCAGCGGATTCTTCACGGGAACCACCAGCTCCCGAAGGAAATGAAATCTGCTGGCGCCATTTCCTGTCGTCGCACTCGCAGCACCAGCGGCAGTCTCGCACTGGAACTTTAGCGTGTCGAGACTCGCAGGCAAGTGCGCGACCGCATGGATCTCGTACATGAACTCACCAATTTTCTCATCGAGAAACAGCAGCTGGCACTTGTACGTGCCTGGGAGCAAGGGCAAGAACTCCAGCTTCACAGTCGCAGAGCCCTGGTTGCGGATGTTGATGACGCCGAGCCCAGCCATCGCTGTCGTCTGCATGCTGAGATCGCTGCTGCTTGAGCTTGACCCGCTGCTGCCAAACTCGGGCAGAAAAAATGGCTGCTGCGCAACCATGCACCAGCTGAAGTCCGTGTCGTCCCTACCACCTTTGTTGTTTGTCTGGAGAATGTTCTTCTTTGATCCCGCGTTTGTCGACGCTGAAGCCCCTGGTAATGATGAATTTGGGGTGTTATTCAGAGAAAGTGCCGTCATTGCTCCGTTGTTTGGTCGGTCTTTGTCTTTTTGTTGGATCGATTTCTTCCGCTTTTGACCAGGACCGCCAGCATTCTGGGAATTTGCCGACGCTCCTGGGCCACCGAACGTCGAGTTGAACGGGTTCGCTGCGCCGCCTTGAAGCTGCGACTGCTGCTGTTGCTGGGTCATGGACAATTTGTACGCTGCTTGTGCAGGGAACTGGTTCTCGATCACGAGCTCTTCGATCTTCTTCTCATACGCGTTCGTTTCTATCTGGATGATCCGAACGGGCTTTCGCGATATGATGTTCGACTCTAGCAAGAACACCATTGTCGCCCCCGAAGACGATGTCAACGAGGGCTCTCTGATTGACTGAAACACTAGCCGCGCAGTCACTTTCCTCGAGAAACGCGGCCGAAACGTCACAACGAACGCCTCTGTTTTGCCTGGTTCCAGTACTACATTATTGGACTCGATGCTGAATGTGCTACTACTGTTGCTGCTCCCACTGTTACTTCCGCCACCAGAGTCGATCCCATCGAGAAACACCTGATACCGCAACGCCCGGGAGCTCGGGTTCTTCAGCTCGATGCTTTTCTCAATCACCTGCCCCAACACACCTTTGAATTCGATCGTTGCCTTGGGGATAAACTGCGGCAAGGTCTGGTTCAAGTGGAGAAGCAGCACAACCATCTCGCGAGCATTCATGTTCAGCAGGAACGCCGCTGGGTCGATGCCAAAGTCCACGCCAAACGAGGAAAGTGTCTGCAACAGGATCTGCGCGTTGCTGTGCAGTTGACCATCCGACAGTGGGCGTTTGCGTCCCGCCAGGTCCAGTCGGAAGCATTGGTACTCGCTCTGCTCGGTCGTGAGCGTCGGGATATGCGACGCCACCAAGTGGAATAGAAACTTGCCATCGAGTAAATCCTGTCGGACGTCGAGTAGATGGGATTCCACAGCGGTACCTGCCACTTCTCGTCCATTCCCTGACGCCTGCTGCTGAGCTCTCACATTGTCACAAATCCACTGCACCAGCACCATTTCAGCCTCGCTGTACAGATTACTTCCCTGGCACGCTCGACCCACGCTCTCGGCTTTGTGTTGCTGCTGTCGCAGCGCCTGCTGTTGCTGAATGTAGTTCTTCACTGTGATCCGATACAAAAGAAAGCACTTGACGACCTGGTACAGCACTTTCATCCACGCATTCGAGCACACAACTCGCCATTCCCGCTCGAGCGCGTGTCTCCGCTGAAGAAAGCGCATACCTGCGAGCCCGGGCGATGAGAAGATCGACGGATCCGCTCGCGGGTCTTCACATGCGCGGATGTAGTACTCTTGGCTGAGCAAATGCTCGGGTGGGACGTCGTGAAGCATAGCGCCGTACGATTTCAGAAACTTCAGCAGCTCCGTATACTGCGAAGTGTAGTGTGCCAGCAGATCCTTCTTTGAGGGCTGGAGTCCCGCAGCGCCACTGTTGCTTCCTTTACTTGCCTTGACCGTCGGCATCACGCCACCACCACTGGGTTTCTTCGTGCAGATCATTTCCAGCAACTCGTACAACGGTTTTCCCCACGCATTAGCAAAATCAGCCGGGAACTTCGCCACCGGGTTGCGAAGAAAGTTCGTGTTAAGGTACTGGAGCAGGAATGCGATCTCCAGGTCGCTAAACTGACTTGTCGTGGACAGCATCTCGCTCGACGCATCATGGAGAAGCGACAACGAGCTGCCTGTCATCGTTGCAGTGTCATCAACAAAGCTAGCTGATGAGTCCACTTCGATGAATCCACTGAGCGGCTGGGATTGACCAGCAGTTTGTTGTTCCTGAAGTTGCTTTTCCTTTTGAGCCTCGGCGTCAAACTGTTTGCCTGGGAGCAAGTAGATCGGGAACCGCATCGAACTGTGCGCGTAGAACTGAAACTTTGACGAAGGTTCATGCTTTTGCAGTTTCTTTGTCGACTTGTCGCTCTCTGTTGCATTGTCCTCGCTTCCTGTGTGAGAACTATCGCCATCGTTGCCGACGTTGTGGGATTGAATGAACTGGAAGTTCGTCAAGAGACAGTTCTCAGTGCATCCTGCGATCGGGAGGTAGAAAATGTTGCCGTCCGTATCGAAAAACTCGATGCGCGCGTTGAACGCGACGCTCTTCTTGCTGCAGAACCGGACTTCCACAGGGATCTTCGGACACGCCATGCTCAGGATCTTTCCTTTCGGGAAATGGAGTGTGACTGGGGCCTTTGCCAAGTCGAGGGGGATTCGATACGTGAGATCGAGGTGATCGTAGCCAGTGCTCTGGATGAAAAGCTTTGCTCTAGACACAATTCCAAGCGGCACGGTCGGCAGCACGAGTTTGTTTTCACTGAACGAGAGGTGGGGATGGATGCCTTCGCCCTTGACACTGATGTGGATGTAGAACTGGTCGTCGAGCAGCAACGGGATCTCCTCTTCGACGTACTCCACCGCTTCCAGAGGCAGGAAGCTCACTCGGATCTTAACCTCTTCACCAGGTGCGAGCTCTCCTTTCTCTGGCGCCAGGTGGAAGATCACAGACGACGCGGACGCTGACATCGTGTGACCAGCGCGCTTGGACGCTGCAGGGTTAGCCATCTGGATCTGCTTCAGCTGCGCTGTATCGATGTGCCACTTGACACTCTTCAAGTCGTTGTTGGTCAGCACCAGGAACTTTGTGTACGGAACTTTGCGAATGCCTTCTCTCGTGATCACGCACCGATGAAAGTCCAGCACCGCGCTGGAGAACAGGAGCCGCGGTGGGATGGCTGACGCTGTGATTTTTCGAGTGAGCGACTCGGGGCGAGCGATCGCGCTGACGCTGCTCACTCCTGTGATCTGGATCGGCAGTATCTGGTCATGCGAGCCTGCTCGTTTCGGCGTGAACATCAAATGGAACGACACGGTCGTGTTTGGAGGGATGCAAATCTGCCACTTCGAGCAAAGCGCGTCCGAGTCATTTGACTCGGAGTCCTTCTCTGGATGAGAGGAAGAAGGTTCTTTCTCTTTCGAGTCCATCATCGGGATAAACACGCTGCTGACGTCCTCGAGACGCGCGAGCAATTTCGGAGGCATTACGACTGCAAACTCTTCATTCAAAGCAGCTCCGAGGTCCAGCAAGAGACTCGCAGGGATCGTGCTGCGGTTCTCCAACGCCACGATACGCGGTACCGAGACGCCGAGCACGACATCGCCAAACCCGATGACGCTCTGCGGGGTGATGAACACCTCGGGGACGAGCACCGTCGCGTTGATCGGGATCTTCAGGCTCTTGCCACCGCGTACTTGAACGTGAAGCACGACACTGCTGTCTAGCATCACCGGTTTGTGTGGGAAGATTTTAACCACAATGTCTGCTGATTCTTGACTAAGGATAGTGCCAATGGTAGGCGACACTGTGATCCCCAATGAAGTCGCCATATTCACGGGCTCGATGCTTGCGTAGAAAGTCGCCCAGGAGCCGCTGCTGCTGAACGAAGACGCGTCGCTTGTCGAGTTCGTCAGCGTGATCTTCTTCTCCTTCTCGATGCCGACCGAAATCGTTCCAAAGTCCACTTTTTTCTCCTTGGCGGTCACTTTGAGCTCTTGAACCAGCGCTTTACATACCAAAGTCGACTTCTTGCCGCCCGTGATATCAAGCAAAAAGGAGCTCGCGACCCAGGATCCACGTCCGTTCTTGTCAGCCGTGACCGAATAATTGTGCGTCAGAGAAGCCCCTGCTGTCGGCGGCGTGTACACGCATTGACAGACAACCGTTGCGCCAGGACTGAGTGACCCGCTCGGAGGAAGAACCTCAAACACTGGCTTCACAGTCGCAGCTCCTGTTCCACCAGCAGCTGCTGCCGATCCTGTTGAGCTGCTCTTCTCCAAGGTGGTCGTTGCCACCGTCGAGTTACTTTTTGAAGAATCTGGACGACTTGGCGCTTGCGTTTTCATCAAACCCCACTGGAACGGAGCCACTGAGTCACTCGTGTTTGTCAGCGCGACCTCGAGCATCATCGACGGGTTCGTGTTCATGTAGCTGAACTCAAACTGGAGCTCGCCAGTAGACAGCTCGACCACAATCGGGGCTACCTCAGCGACAACCGTGATCTCGCGGTTGTGGACGCCGTTGATCGAAAACCCGAGCTGTTTTTGGAAAAACTGCTCTTTCGTGGAACTAAACACGAGATCAAAGCCAGCGAGCGTGCGAGGCGGGACCACCTGGGACTTGAGTTGCGTCTGGGCTGCGAACTCCTCGAGATGGTCTTCGTCGCGTAGATGCAGACTGACAACGATATTCTGCGCGAGGTTGTTCTGGACGCTCAAGCTTTTCTTCGCCACGCCGTTCACACTGAGTTTCCCGAAATGCAGTGTCTTCGGCCCCGATATCACCTGTTCCAGCTGATCGTAGTCGAGATTCAAAGCGCACTCGGCGATCTCTGCTTGCGTCGCAGGCAGAGGTTTGAACTTCTTCTTCACGAACTTGTTGTCGTCGAAGAACGTCTTTGAGTTGCTGCCAGCGCCATTCACTCCCGTCTGGTTGAGCCAAAGCGGGTCCGACTGTTGCTTCAACTCGCGTGGGAGTCGAATCATGCGGGGCTGGACGCCACTCTGACGATCCATACCAAGGTTCACATCTCTAGAGCCGCTGGGGCTGTCGCCGTCATCATCGTCTTCCTCCTCATTGTTGTTGTTGCTGCTGCTGCTTCGTGCGTTTGAAATGTCGTGTTTCACTCCGGTTGTCGACCGCTTTCGCAGTTTCTCTTCTCTTTGAAGTCGACACGTCGCTAGGTACTCGTGGTACCCTGCCTTGTGGTCTGCGCGCTTCGCCAGTTCTTTCACGCAGTACGTCAGGTGCGTGTTGTTCGTGCCCTCAAACTCGTACTCATCGATCGCAGCAGTGCCGTTCAGCGCCGCGACCTCGTACGGCGCCATGCGGTTGAACTTTCGCTCGAGCTTGCCCTTGGTCTTCTTGGCTTCCTCCGGCAGCAGAAACTTGTACTGCGGCACGAAATCTCTCGGGAGCGCCTGGATGCCTCCGATGATTGGCTTGCTGGTCACGTCACCCACTGCAGCAGCTCGCCCTTTGACTTGAATCGGCACAGTGAGCACCTCCTTGTTGATGGAGAGCTCCATGATGCTCTGGAACGCACCAAGTTGCGTCGGCGCGAAGCTCGCGATTAGGCTCTGCGACTGCAACACGTCCAGCCTTCCCGAGTTTGGCTTCATGGAGAAGTGCGCGATCTTTGGAATCGCGTAGTGGACTGGAAGCCCTGACAAATTTTTGAGAGAGAGCAGAATGTCGACGCGGTCGTGGCTCTTCACGTCTCCAAAGTCCAGTGCTGAGAGTGGAGAGAGCTCAACTTTTGGGAGGAAAGCTTTCCCTGCGACTTCGAAAGTCAGGTTCTGGGACTGTAAGTCGACGCACTGGATGGATGCAAATGCGTTGAGTACAATCGGAGGCGGCGGTGGCGCGGCGCTGTTGTTCTCACTGCTTTCATTGTTGCTGCTGCTGTTGCTACTATTGCCCTCTTCGTAAGCGAGCGACTGGCGGTACTTGGCTTCCAGCTGCTTCATTTTCAGCAGATCGACGCCGCGAGGGTGGTACGTGAAGGTCACGACAAGGTGAGCAAACGGCTCGACCCGACCTTCTGCCGGCGACACCTGGAGCTCCTTGCGCCGCTCGTAGGTTTCACGCTCTTCGTCGCCACTCAGACCCACACTGCTCCCAGCACCGCCACCACCACCACTGCCACCGCCACTTCCTCCGCCACTGCCTCCAAAAGTCAGCGTCATCTTGAAAAACAGCGGCAGTGGCCCATTGTTGCGCAGCACGGTCTCAATAACTTTGCACTCGCCCGCGAAGATCGAGCCAAAATAGAGGTTCTTGACTGGCGCGAGCCCGTTCTTGAGCACCAGCTCGACATTGTGCTCGACCACTTTGCCGCACACGTCCACGATTTTCTCCACCTGGTAGCCTGCATTCGCCGTCTCCCCACTCTTTGAACCGCCGCCGTCGTCTTCGTCGCTCTCATACTCCGCGCTGTCTTGTCCTGGCGGATTGCGCTCGCGTATTCGAATCCGCACCACACCTCGAAACACCCCCAGCTCCGCACCGACCACTTCGATCTTGACGTTCACCGCTTCATTTGGCGCCAAAGAGCCTTTCAATGGCGCCACTGCGATTGTGTTCGCATTCGCGCCGTTCGCGTCCAGCACTTCGATTTCAAAGCGGCCGTGGCGCGCGCCGGCGTTGCGCACGCGCACAAACTGCGCGGCCCGCTGCGCGACGACGACGAGCCCCAGGTCGCAGAGGCTCGGCTCGACGTCCAGGATCGGGCACGCCCGGCGCGCCATGAGCGGCACCTCGATGAGCGACTGGTCGTCGCCCTTGATCTGTAGCGCGTCGTGGAACATCGCCTGCTGCTGCTGTTGTTGTGTGCTACTCGAACTCACCTGAAACGTCACCTCGTACTTGACGCTCAGCCCCGGCGGCACTTTCACCGTCGGGTTGCTTGTGCGCGCGAGGTCCTGACCTATACCGCCACTATTGGAGCCATTGCCGCTGCTCCTCGTGAGCACGCGGAATGGCGACACGTGAGACGGCGGCATGAGTCGGTAGCGCAGGATGCGGTCGCTCGTGTTCTTGACTGCAAACCCTGCCACGTAGCACGTGTCCGCCTCAAACGCCTCGAACTCGATCGCCGCGGGCGCCACTTGCAGCGACGACGTCACGCGCATGCCCGCGGGCGTCATGGGTCGCGCCATCACCGAGAGACGAGCTGTAGCTTCCGCAGGATAGCGTGGGGATAGATGGAGATGGTGGCGAGGCGCTCCTGTTATGGCTGCCGCGAAACGCGCGGCCTTTGACGCATGGGCAAGGAGGCGCAGCCAGGTCAGATGGGATTGACACAGTGATGAACAACTTCTGATATTTACTTGAGGGTAATATCCCTATATTAACTTGTTATGAGGGTAATATACCTTTATGAATTTTGTTCCGAATCCTTTAAAGTCTAATATTACGGAGCTCGTGGAACCTCCGTTAGGTTGGTAGCCAAACCGTCTGGTGTCATAAAATTTGACCCTACTGATAACTTAGAGTTCCAAGCTTTCGAAAAGTTGGAACGTTACAGTGCCGGAAATAGGAATAGGTTCAGTGACATTTTTGCTTCTTTTCAGCCAACAATTGGGTTGTTTCAGCTCTAATTTTACTCAATCGTAGTGCAGACAAAGACGAATCAAATGGCGTTCTTCATTCACAAATCCACC
>JAASGK010001069.1:0-12703 GCA_023334195.1 Globisporangium emineosum
GTTTGCTGCGGACCGCGCCGCCTCGAGCGCCGGCACTGCGTGACGACGCCACGCGGGCGGTGCGTGTTCGAAGAGCTAGACGCTTCCACATAACTGACTTGTCCTACGTTGCGGTTGAAGATCCGTGTCGACACGAGGAGCTCAATTCGGGAATAACGCAAACACACACAAGGCGAGGCGAGCGCACCGCCGCAACGCGAAGAGCGCTGGCCCTTTAGGATTCAAAGTGACCACGTAGCTTGCACTTGCGCTTGGTCATCCCTCTCATCCTCTGATGTTCTTCATCTTCAACTTGGCACTTTACGTCCTAAAAATGTAATAATTGCATACTTTTGAAGTAAATATGGACTATATTTACAGTTTAGGAAAAATTTCTGTCTATAACAGCTATTTATGTGGAGTCGACATTGTGTGTCATGTGATTGCCCAACTTGAACCAATGCTGCACCATTTCACATAAATTACTTCTATAGTCTAATAGATTTTCTAAATACCAGATATAATCATTATTTTTTACTCCAATAAGCAAATTTATATCTTAATATTACAATTTTGATCCAAAAAATAGAATTATATTGTGAAAATAGTACTGATATGTTATGTCAGACCTGATAACCAGCTTGACAGGATGGGTACGTCGACTTCCGATATCGCGGCGCTGGCAACTTGAATCTGTGTAGCGCATTGCACGGCCTCTCGTGTGGAGAGTCACATAGTGAGTACCATCGACCAGACATCGCTGCACACCCAAATATATAAACAGAAAGCGAAGGCGAAGGGAACAGAGATCCGCTGTGTCAATCCATGTCTATAGGTTTAACAAGTTCGAGCTTGGCGAACTCGCTGTCATTGCTTCTAATTATGAAGAGCGGCTCAGGTCGAGCTTGTTCAGCTCATCATTTACTGTTGCGTCGATGGTCTCGTTGCTCTCTTTCGCCGCAGCTCCAGATGGGCTCGTCTTGATCCGGTCCAGCGTGTCGTCGATCTGGCGAATCACGTATGCGACGATCTTCATGCGACTCACACAATAGGTCAGAGCAGCTCGACGTCGGTCGGGGAGCTCTTTGTCGCTCAGTTGCAGCTCAGCATCTTGGATCGACATGTCAAAGCCCTCGAGTGCGGACACCATGGCGCCTCGCAGCCACTCGTATCCAGTCTGCAACGCGACTCGCTCAGCGTCCACATCGCTCTCACTGACTGAAATGCCAGCGGGGGTGGCTGCCTTTGGGGACAGAGCAGCGATCGAGCCGAGAATGGAGACCGGAAAC
The DNA here is from genome assembly GCA_023334195.1 of Globisporangium emineosum. Lineage (NCBI taxonomy): Eukaryota > Oomycota > Peronosporomycetes > Pythiales > Pythiaceae > Globisporangium > Globisporangium emineosum. The sequence goes on from JAASGK010001069.1 coordinate 1,269, forward strand.
AGCTCCTCGAGCGAGCTTCTGCGGTCGAGCTGCAGTCTGCGGAGGAACGGGAACTTCTTGCCCATCGCGTTCTTCGGAAGCTCAATGTCCACGTAGTCCCACTCGTTCTCGGGGAGCGCAAAGCCGTAATCCAGCAGCAGCTGGAAGTTCGAGCGGCGTCCGTAGCTGTTGAACACTTCTTTTCCCGCAGCGCACGAGTTGGAGCCTGACGGGAAGAGTCGAAACATGCCGTTGTCGTTGATGTCAAAGTCGTACTTTGTCGCGACGTTCGTGTGGTTGAGGCAGTCAGCAAAAGGCACGAGCGCGGTCCACGGCAGGCGGCGACCGAAAGTACGCGCCTGGATGGTCTTCCACGCGAACGCAAACTTCTCGCGAGTGTACTGCTCTCGTGGGAACTCACCCTACAGGCGCATTACAACAGCAATAGCAAGCGTGAGCAAAACATGATCCACAAGCATTTCGACCGTAGCTAGATGTACCAAGCATTTCGACCGTAGCTAGATGTACCAAGCATTTTGCATCAAGCGCTGTGAAGACGCGGTCGTAGAATGTGTCGATATCACACTGGCGCCGCTTGGCAGCCTCAACAAGTCGTCTGTAAACAGAAACACACATATGCCACACCAGTGGCAAGAAGCAGTCAGTTCTCAGCTGTTCCAACCTTAATGCAGCATTGTCTTCAGATGCTACAACACAACCTGTCGTGCAGCTCGGCCAGCTCGTCATCGCTCCAGTCCTGGACACTCTCTGGATACGGCAGGATCGAGAGGTACGGCTCGAAGAACGACGCGTCACCCTTGAGCATCTCGCGCACGAGGAAGAGCGCGAGCACAGGGTCGTCGCGAGAGAACACGTCGCGGTTCGCCTCGAGGACGCTCTTGAGCTGCGGATCCTGCCAGCAGAGCGTCTCGGAGATCACGAGCGCCGCGGGGATCTGCAGCATCGGCTCGTCCGTGGCGACATCTTGCAGTGCGACCACGCCGCGATGGCCGTTCTCGGTCATTACGGGCCATTGCAGCTTGGGAAACACCGCACCATTGTCCGCAAGCCACTACATTTGATGCAAATAAAATGAAAACAACAGCGAGTGAGCTCTCTGTAGCGTTGCAACACTGCAGTGGTGATGCACGTGTCATTTAAAGAACGAACCTTGAGGAATCGCTGCTCTCGCTGCGTCTGCGAGCGCTGTGGTGCTGCTTCAATTTGCTCCTGCGCCATCATCGATCAGATCGATGCTCTTTCTCACCAAGTGAGCTAAGCAGTGCAACCAAGAGACACGCACAAAATGCAGCAGTTGCGCGAATGTCGCGTGAAGGAATGTTTCTCCATTTCCCACCTTCATGCAACATTGCAAAACCCTAACATGAGTTTTAAAAAACTAGGGTTTACCCCCCTCCCCTTTCTGTTAGGGTTTGTGTGGTCTGGAGGACTTGATGCATTTTGAAAAGAGAACGCGAGCAAAAGGCGCGAAAGACCGACAGATTGGCTGATCGACGAGAGGCGCGCGAAGACCATGCAGACAGCTCCTATGGAACCAGGAGTGAAAGCGACGCAGCAGGATAGAACAGCTACGTGTGCAGCACGTCAAGCCCAAGCAAAAGCAGAGCAATGGGAAGCTCTAGCACGAGCGCGGCAAGACAGTCTGCTGCGCGACAACAAGTTCTACCTCTCGCGGAGCATTTCGCCCCAGCGGTGCCTCGAGCTGCGTACGCTCATCCAGGTACATCAGTTAGTTTGAATCTACCGCGACGTCTCCATTTAGTCGTCCTTGTGTGTATGTAGGGCTCATGATGCGTTTGCACTGCGTGTGGCTTGTTTTGTTTTGTGGAAACAGAGCAACGGCGGCGAGGTGCTAAAGAGGGTGACACCTGGTGCAGTGGAGCTCGTGGAGAACAAGTCGCTCAAGGAAGGCAAGGAGTGGGTGTCCGTAGACTTTGTGTTCGACTCGGTGCGCGACCAGTGCCTACGGGACCCCAGGCAGTACATGGTCGCCCACCAATTCAAGGGCCGAGGAAGATTGAATTACACCGTGGAAGAAAACGCGAAGATGCTCTTGTTTCTCGATGTGCGTTTACTGCGATCGCTACTGCTATGAACTCGCTGTGTTCACTGTGAAGATCTAACTAACTAACTGTGCTAGGGCTAACTAATTGTGCTTGGTTTGTCTGTCTGTCTTTGGTAGAACTACTATGCGGAGACACTGAAGTCGATGACGAGTGTTCCCATGAGCGTGTGGAAAATAGCGCAAAGAATCAATGTACGATGTGTGTCTCTGTTGTTTGTTCCCTACTCAAGTGGACATCTCTACTGACGTTATTCCTGTTTGTACACATCGTAGGTGACGTCTCACTCGCCGTTTAGCATGCTGGAGCATCACCGCAAGGTCTTGTCGAAACTCACTCCTCAGGAGCGCCGAAATATGATGAAGCATGCAGAGGTAGTTTCTCTCGCGCACTGTGTGGTTTTGTATGTGATCATCTCCTCGAGTGTACTGATTTTTGTTGTTGTTGCAACTTCGAAGGATGAGGAGAGGGCGCGCCAGCGACAAGAACTTGCTGCGATAAATGCAGCGAATCCAAAAGTGTTGACAAAGACCGCCACGACTGGTTCACCAGCTGAAGAGAAGATGAGCACACCTGAAATTGCCTCTACGGAAGCCCAGATCTCTGAAGCCACGCCAGTGGAACCTCCAGTGGCCGAGGAAGCTAACAATGTTAGTACTCCAGAGAACGAATCGCCAGAGACGAAGAGCTCTGTACCTGTCGTTGACGGCGGCACTGAGGCTAAAGAGGACGAAAATGGCGAAGTAGAGGAAGAAGAGATCCAGGGGCGTAGCAAGAAACAAGGACGAAAGAGTGCGGTGGCGCCTGCAGCGGCTCACCAGACACCTGCATCGCCAAATAAGAAGGAAACCCCACGAAAAGAAGCAGTTGCTGAGGCTGAAGACTCGCAGAAGCCTACGGTGACTCCTACTGCTGCTGCTGCTGCTGCTGTTACTGCTCGATTTGAACCTGCGGACGATTCTGCCGGTAAGAACAACAGTAACGATGAACCAAAGATGCCATCAAAGAAGCAGCAAAAGCAGAAACTGAAGCGGAACGTGGCCTCATCGCAACGAGAAGAAGAAGACAAACCAGCTGAGAAGGCGTCTGATCTTACAAAACCTGGTGCTGGGGGTGATACCAAAAAGATGGCTCACAAAACCGGTAACTATCCACCTGCAAGTCCTCCTTCTCGTGAAGTAGGCACTGGTGGAATCTTTTTCCGCAGTCGCTGGGAACAGTTGATCAATGACACGAGCAACAGACATCAGCTGCAGCAATACTTTAATCTGGCTTGCCAGAATGAAGCCCCCACTTCTCCAGCTCCAGCTGCTCGTGGGAAAAACCAACGAAAGCCGACTTCAAGTGTGCGCGCTATCGCCGCAGCACCTTCTCCAGTTAAGAACAACGTTGACGAGACGACTACGCCTACCGCCGGCTCCAGCGCTGGTACTACGACTCGCCGTCGACAACGTGTTGAAGCCCCAGCAGCAGCCGATGAGGAAGAGAAGGAAGAGACGATGACCCGGTCGACAAAGCCTGCTCCTTCAAAGAAACAAAAAGTGCGCCCAACTTCACAGCAACAGAAAGCAGCAGAAGTTCCACAAGCAGCTACTGTGGCACAGGTGGAGGAAATAGTCGTGGCATCCGAGTCGGAGGTCGACTCTCTGACCTGCCAGCTCCAGTTCGCGACAGACCAGGAGCTCAACACTGTCACCCACGCGCTCTACTATTCGTCCGGCGACGTGGAGGTCGCACTGAGCTTCCTGCAAGACGCGTGTCCCGCGGATTTTTGGTCGGAGGAGGACGATTTGCTGCTCGCCGACCTCGTGAGCGACACCACCGACGCGCGCAAAGTGGTGGATGCGCGGCGGCGAGGTGCCTTCGCCAGCATGCGCGTGCAGCGAACAACGGCGCAGATCCTGGCACGCATTCGCTATTTATTGTGATTACCGATAAGCAGATTTTGGTTTAGCTCACGTGTTTCAATAATTAATAGTCTCTGCGTTGTTCATCTGCTGCTTTGCTTTACTTTATCTTCATCATCTAGCGTCAAACGAGACGCCGTTGCTCACTATCGATAGGGCTGTTATCAGCTTCATACTGTCCGTCGGGTCGAATGAGCAGCGCCATGGGCTCACACGCGCTTGCGGTGTCGACTTGCTCGCAGGTGTCCTGCTCCTGGTCGGTGTGGTTGGGAGTGCTCCGACTGCTGCTGGTGCTGCTGGCGGTGTTGGTGCCGCCGCTGCTTCGCTCTGTGATGTGGATCTGCACGATCTGCTTCTCCTCTGGATGCTGCTGCTTGTTGTTGTTGTCGTTAGCTCTTAAGCTGCTGCTGCTATTCGAACGACTCCGATACCACTGCTGCAGGAACTCGTGCGTGCGCAAGCCCTTCGCGTACAGGTACAAGTGGAACGACGCGAGCACGAGCATGCACACAAGCTGCAGCAGCGGCAGTAGCGATAGACAGCAGAGCGCTGTAATGCGCACTGCGACACCACTATGACTGGTCTGAAGCAGTCGCGAGATCGCAAAGCCCGTGACGATCATCTGCGTCGTGATCAGCAGCACCGAGCACGATAGCAAGCCGATGAACAGCGGGTAATTGCGCGCCCCGATGCACGCGTTGAGGTACACGCAGTGGTGGTCGAAGCCCGCGACGCACTTGTTGCAGACGCTGCAGTGACGCGTGCCTGTGGACACAAACACGCGGCAGAACGAGCACTTGATGCGACGCGAGGGCGACAGTCGATCTGTGAACGTGTCCGACGGAGAAGCGCGACGTGATGACACCTGGTCGTGAGCGTCTCGTGATGGTGCTAACGCTGACGATGGCGACATTATGCATGACGTCGTGTCTTGCTGCTGCCTTCGTATCACGGCAGGATGTGCGGGGTCTAAGAACGAAATCTGCATGCGCAAGTATGCATGGTACATGTCGTGAGAAAGGGAAGGGACACATTCGTGCGCCTTCACTCACCAACCACTTACGATCATAAATAAGAGCACGACCATGAGCAGCTGGAGCGAGAACAGCAGCGTGCACGTCAGCTGCATGTACTGCGGGAGCTCGCGCACACCAAAGAGGTAGAAGGTCGCGGCGGACATGCCCACTGCGCTCATCGCCTGGTGACACAAAATGAGAACGGACACGCACGAATCAGGTGAGCGGGCACATACTTAGTAGTGCACAGCGAACGACAGCGGACAATTACAATAGCAACAATAGCAGCAGCAGCAGCAGCAGTATGAAGGGACGCACCAGCAGCTGTGACGCATGCAGCGGGCGCTGGAACGCGTGGCGTCGCTGCCAGAGCGCGTCGGCGTTCAGCGGCGCCATCGCCTCTTCTCTCTTCTCTGGCCGTCTTGTCACCTTTTTCAATGTACCCAGTGCTGATACCGAATTGCCCGCTATTTCGTACTTTAGCGAAGTATCGATGATCTCTGTTGTGGTGCGCGGGTTGAATGCGAATGGCATTGGCATTGGCGCGCCAGTCACATCAGCACTCGGAGCATGACCAGCACGCTCGTGGCTACGCCCTCCGTCACCACCACCAGTACCGTCGACAACATCGAGAGCCTTAAGAGCCCCGAGATGCTCCCACCCGCAGCCACTGCGACTGCTGTCGCCAGACGCGCGCTCGCCCGCACGGGCACGCTACTGCGCGACATCGCCACGCCCTGTTACCTGCCGCCGTCGGTCGTGGGCAACGTGCCGCACCTGACGCCCGACATCTTCACCAAAGTGCCCGACTTGCGCGCGCAGTTTGTGGACTTTGCCGACATGTAAGAGTGTGCCTGAGATCTACGTCTGGCCTTTGCATATGTGGAATGAGGTACTGAACTTTTACGCGTTCGCCTGGCCTATTAGTGTGACCGCGACCGAGTTTGTCAAGACCAAGCAGTCGTCATTCCGCGCGTTCCTCAACCTCGAGGACTCCCAGATCATGCTCACAGCGCGCGACTATATCAACCACTCGAACCCGCCGACGACCAAGGCGGGCTTTGTGGTCGAAACCAGCACGGGCCGCAAGATGGTCTCGCCCGAGGAGTACATGGACGTCGCCAAGATGCTGAAGCCCGAGATGGTCGTTCCGCTCGCCGACGAGATCAAATGCTCGTTTGGTAACAACCGCCAGCGCGCCGCGATCCAGAGCACGCTCGATTGGCTCGACGCGTGCATCGCGCACAGAGGGCATGCTGACGGCAACAGTTCGCACATTTGCGGCGTGATCTGCGGTGGCGCAGACGAGCGACTGCGCAGACTCAGTGCGTTCGAGACGTGCAAGCGGGACGTGCAAGCCGTGCTCATCAGTGGAATGGACTCGTGCGACGACCGCGAGACGCGCAACCACCTTATCGACGTCGTCGTGGACGAAGTGACCGCGGCCGCCAACAACAACAACACATCGTCATTGCCGCGTCTCTTGTCAGGTATTGGCGAGCCGCTGCACATTCTCGACGCTGTGGAGCGTGGCATCGATGGTTTTGTATCGCCCTACCCAGCGCTTCTAACGAAAAACGGGTCAGCACTGATCTTCTGGCTCGAAGAGAGCGTCGATAGCTCAAAAGAACGCGAGCTCGAGCGCGCACGCTCTGGTTCGCTGCTGCACTTGCGCGAGACCCGGTTCGAGAAAGACTTCAAGCCGCTGCTGGATGGCTGCGACTGCTTTGCGTGCAAGCACTACACGCGTGCGTACATCCACCACCTGCTCAACGTGCGCGAGATCCTGGGCGATATCTTGCTGTACCTGCACAACATGGAGCAGTACTACCGGTTCTTCCGCGTGATCCGCCGCGAGATCAAAAGTGGCGACTTCAACACTTTCGCGCAGGTGTTTAGGGAAAAATACGATGCGCATGAGTCGCGTGCGCCGCCGCTCGCTATCCCATTAGCGATCCTCGAGCGTAAGGAGCGCGAAGAAGCCGAGAAGAACGAGCAGCGAGCCAAGATCGCGGCGGAGAAAGCGGCCAAGGCGAAGAAGAAAGCGGACACCAAGAAACGAGAAAGCGAAGCGGCAAAGCTGCAGTGAAAATGGCTCTTCCTTGTAGTTTTCATGGACAATTGGTTAGGAGTTTGGCTGATGGATGGAAATGGTTGATAAATAGAAAAATATCAAGCGTTTGCTAAGCTATCAGCCTCGTCGCGTGTGCTCGGGAGTGCCGTCTCGCTCGGTGTCATTGTTGTTGTTGCTACTGCTGGTAGTAGAGCTTCGGTGGCTGAGTGGAATTCGTTTGGTACCAGCCGTGATACTCTTCCCAGGCTGCTTGGTACTCATAGATGAGCTGCTCGTCTGCGGTTGTGCGAGCTTCGACTTGACAAGAGCTGTTGGCGTCACCGCCGCTTTCGCTCTCGCTGGGGCTGCTACTACTGATCCACGGGAAGAGCCCGCCGAGCTGATCGGGCGCCTCACTGCTGTTGAGCTGCTGCTACTTGTAGGTTTGGTATCACGCTTAGCAGGGGCTGGTACTGATACTTCCGGGGTCGCCACTTCACGCTTCTCCTTCCTCTTCTCCTGCTGCTGTGGCTCACGCTCTTTGCTATTGTTGCTACTACTACCAGTGGAAGTACCAGCCTGCACCTTCAATAGGAAATCGAACGTGATGCCGCGCGTCTTGAGCGCTTTCTCGAGCTGTGCGAGCTGCTGCTGGGACTGCTCGAGCTGGATCTTGACCTTGAGCGCGCGCGCTTCGACCGCGTCCGCGGCGTCGTCCGCCATCTGGCGCAGCTTGGACTCCTGCATGAGCGTCTCGTCCGCGATCTGCTTGGCCTGCTGCGCGTCCTTGAGCTCGTCATTTGCACGCAGCAGCTTCTCCTGCAGGGTCTTTGCGGTTGCGACCAGGTTGTCGAACTTCTCGGCTTGCTTGCGCTGCTTGGCGTCAAACTTCTGCTCGTTCTCGTACACTTTGCTCGTGAGCTCGTCGAGCTGTGCGCGCAGCTGCTCTTTCTCGTCCTGCAGTTGCTCAATCGTGTTCTGCAGCTCGGCGACTTGCTTCTTGCTCTCTTCCTCTTGGCGCAAGAACGCCTGGTCGCGGGTCTCGAGCTTCTTCTGCCAGTCGTCCGCGACACCCGAGCTCTTGTCTTTTGCGTACTGGAGCTGCTTCTTCAGCTGCGGGAGCAGCTCCAGCTGTCTCTCGAGCGTCTCCTTGCAGCGCGCAAGGTGCTCGTTCTCCAGCATCGTCTTCGCCAGGTCCTCTTTCTTCTCCTTGGCCATTTTCTGGTACTTGCGCTTCGTTTCCTCCGAGACCGCGCGCAGCTTCTTCACTTCGTCCTCAAGGGCTGCAGTCTCTTTGGTCTTCTTCTTGATCTCCTGGTCACTTTGCACCAGGAGTTCATCTTTCTCTTGCAACTGCACACTCGTCTCAGCTTCCAGTTGCTCCAGTTTCTCTCGTAGCTCGGCATTCTCAGCTGCCAGTTTCTGGATCTGGTGCTGAAGTTTCTTCTCGGTAGCTTTCGTTGCAGCCACAGCGTCATCACCACTGCTGTTGCCACCGCCACCACCAGTTTTCTTTGGGTCAGAAGGGGCCGAGACAGCGTGCTTCCGCGCCTGGACTTCGTTGCGCAGCTCCTCTTTCTCCTGACGCAGCAGTACGAGCTCCTTCTTGAGCTCCCGCGCTTCCTGCACCGCACGCTTCATCGTGCTCTCGACCGCCTTGCGCGCCTCGATCTCGGACCGGAGTCGGCATTTCACGAGCCGCTGAACGTGTGAAGAAGAGTTCAAAGTAACAAGCGGTCAAGTTAGGTCTCGACGTCGCTCCAAACAGAGTAGACCCCCAGCAGACAGCAATAGTGAGACTCAGTGACGCCAAGCGCACCTCGATTTCTTCTTCCTGCAGCTTGCGCGCGTTCGCTGAGAGCCCATCAATTGTCACCGCCGCCGACATCACTTGGCCGTCTTTGCGCTTCCAAGTCTCTCTGCCTGCTTGCGGTCTGGTGTTGTTGGGGTCCATGCGCGGGTGGTGAGCTTGGATCAACATGGCGTTATTATAAATAGATGGCCATTTTTCAGAGTCGCGGTGCTATGAATAGAAATTCCCTCTGTGGTCACGTCTGTTGAAGATCCTGCTTGGAAAGACACGTGCTGGTTGGTGTCAATACGCGTGTGAGCCTTTGTAGATTTGTTGCCATGGCGGTGAACGCTCGCGTGAAGCACCTGGACGAGTTCAAGCTCGGGTCGGTGGACGGCCCGCCGCTCGTGTACCTGGATCTGAGCATTGCCGACAAACCTCCGCGGCGGCTGCACATTGAAGTAAAGTGTCCTCTTCTTGTATTGAGTTAGTACTTGCTGGGTTCTAACAGATCATGAACGGTGATCTTCGTGTGTAGCTATTTGATGAAGAGCTACCGTACACGACCAGCAACTTTCGCTATCTCTGCACAGGTGAGCCACCACTTGTGTGTGAAGCCGAGAGTGTTAGCTAACCATCCGGTGTGCACGGCCCATCTGTAAACTTATAGGGGAGCGCAAGGGCAACGCAAAGCAGCGCGCGCTCTGGTACAAAAACACTCGGTTCCATCGCGTGATACCTGGGTTCATGATGCAGGGAGGGGACTTCACGCATGGTAAGGCCAAACACGCCTTGCAAGTTGTTCTTCTGTCGCAGTGCATGATGGCGAGTATCCACCAGAACCTTCGCCATTCTTTGCCGTGAACTGATAGGCAACGGCGCTGGAGGCATGTCGGCGTTTGGTCGGGTCTTCGAAGATGAGGTAAGGTATTGGGATGCCCCGACTAGGAACGCTCGTCCACAGTGAGCTCACCCCCTTTGTTTCCGTTTCTAGAGCTTCATGTTCAAGGTGTGTACACGCTCCAACGTATTTGGTCCTGATAAGCTTAGCTGTTCCTACGTATGACTAGTTCCCACCTGCTTGTACGTGTGCGTACCCTCAGCACCAGCTCGGGTCCGTGTCCATGGCGCACCAGAACAACTCCAACAAGTCCCAGTTCTTCATCTCCTTTGGACCTGTTCGTGTGCCTGCAGCAACCAGCTCTTTGACGATCTACTGGCGCTACGTAGCACTCGCTATACCTCTAACTGCATGATGAATCTGTCCCTCACAAACAGGCAAGCTGGTGCGACGGCAAGCACGTGGTGTTCGGCCAAGTGCTCGCGGACGACCTGCCGCATCTCAGCGCGTGCGAAGCGGTCGGGTCGGCGTCGGGGCTGTCGCTGCACCCGATCGTCGTCGCGGACTGCGGGCAGCTGGCGGGCGACGGCTTTCTCCCCAGTGTACCAGCGAGCACAACGATGGCGACAGCAGCAGCGCAGGGCAATACTGGAACATCAGCACAGAAACCAGTGTAGCCATTTCCTGCCTGAAATTCAGGGCCTGAATGAACAGCTTCACAAACTGAATGGCAACAGCTCAACCATTTCTCAAAGTGATGACGATGGGCGAAGGCGACAAGAGCACCACCGCCGCCATGCAGGAGGAAGAGCAGGTGCACCCAGAGGTGCTGGCACTGACCGCTGCGAGCAACCCGTACCTGGACCTCTTCAATGCGTACTGCGCTGAGCACGGGGGCGAACCCATCACGGTGTTCGACCCGCGGATCAAAGAGAAGAAGCGCGCCAAGATGTTCGAGTCGCTGGACGTGAGCGCCACCATGGTCAGCAACGCGTTCATTTCAGCATGTGGTGGTGATGACAGTGCTGATATGTGTGAGTGCACTGACGTGTGTGCTGTATGCTGCTGTTGAGCATTGCAGAAATATTCGTGGGTGATCCCAGACGAGCGCGCGCTGCAGATCATCAAGCACTACGGCCCGGTATGTCTTTTGCAAGCTGGATGCGTCACTGCCTCGAATACAATGTCTTGTAGTTTAGCTGAACGCTCATTGAATCATTGAACGCTTGTGGACATTGATTAGATTGTGGAAATGGGCGCTGGTAACGGATACTGGGGCAAGCTGCTGCAGATCCGCGGCGTGGACATCGTTTGTTACGACCTGCACGTCGAAGGTGAGGACGAGAAGCAGAACTCTGCTGAAGAGCAAGGAGAAGATGGCTTAGCGGGCAAGCAGGATGGCGAAACTAGAGATGATGATGATGAAGAAGAAGAAGAAGGAGATAAAGGTGAAGGTGAAGGCGAAGAACAGCACGAATCCGAAGAGAATGAAGAAGAATCACCAGGAGCTGATGGTGCCGAAATTGAGGTCAGCCACGAAGAAGAAGAGGAGGAGGAAGATGCATAAGCGTCTTTAGCGCGCTTTTGTCACATGTCTCTCTTCACAATATACACACCCGCGACTCCACATAAACACTCATAGCTTTAAGTTTACTTTTGATAGACAATTTACCAACTCAACTGACTGAGTCCTAGCAGACTTCGTCTTGCCTTCAACTGCCCAGCAAGTCGGCAGAGCGCCCAGGTTGCCTGCCACTCTCGGA
>JAASGK010001070.1:0-12701 GCA_023334195.1 Globisporangium emineosum
CGGCTACCGCTCGCCTCTGCTCTTCAACTTTGACGAGATCCACGGCGGCTCGCCATGGGGTGCGGGCTCGTACGCCGGCCCAGACGGCTCGCGCCAGCCATCGAAGCTCGAGTTGGACGTCGCCAAGGTGCAGGGCGAGTCATTCGCTGGTGTTGCCAAGAAGCTCTCGGCTTAAGCGATCGAGTGGTTTCTATCGACGCATCGAGCATATGTGCTGCTCGGAAAGGAGAAGCGCGCCCTTCCAAATATGCGGCGCACAGCAGCACAACGTCTTGGATGCCTTGCATGCTTGTCCAGATGAAAAGTTAATATGAATAAAAGCAGCGTTCTCTCTTGCATTCTTCGATCTTGACTGTGTTGCACATGTGACTGGCGGCTTCCATTTTTTTACTCGGCAGGATTCTCACCTTCAACAAGCACCTTTGCTTGCCAAAATGGACCCACTCACTCTGGCTGACACCAAGAATAATGGGAGATCTAGACTTGAAATTTGTAGCAAACGCTAACCAAAGATTTTGGTAGAAACAACAAGAAGGAAATCAACGCAGATGAGTATGTCGCCCATCTTATCTTCGGTTTTAACAAAATGCCGCACTGATTGGTCAGTGTTATTATCCAATCAAACAAACACGCGTACCTAGTAGAGTCTTTACGGTGTAGGGCGGAAGAAGGTTGCCACATTGTAGAGTACCCTTTCGTTCCGACACAAGAGAAGAAGCGAGCGAAGGCGCTCTAATCACGAGACAGATCTCGGCGTGCGTGCGGAGACAGATCTCCACGCTCCGACGCACAATCACCAGGGAAGACGCGACCGAACCAAACAGACAGACCTCCACGCTCCGCGCAATCACCGCACAGACAAACGACGCGATCGAATCAGTCAGATCTCCAAGCGCCGACGACAGACACAAACGCATTGGCGCGTAACCCCTCCATCTTCGGTATCTTCCTCTACCAGCGGGATGTATAGCGCGAGCGACGGCGGCATCGTGGATCCCACGTCGTCCTTTGTGCCGATCGAGGCCATGGAGCTCTTCAACCGCGTGGGCTACAGCGTCGTGGGTGTCGCCGTGCTGCTCTTCGCGTTCCTCTTCGTGCGCAAGTTCATGTTCTACCTCACGTGGCGCAGCTTCCGCGACGGGCCCTACGCCATCGGCCTGCACCAGTGGCGCCCCGGAAACCTTGCAGGGTGCGTACAGTTATCATTATCACTTACTCTCTGTTGGTATTCATACGAACTCAGCATGTGTGTTTACCTATTTGTGAAACAGCCCGCAGTGGTGCAACATCTGCGAGTCGATCGTCTACGGCATCCGCAGCTACGTGGTCACGTGCGACATCTGCGGCATGTACGCGCACGCGCAGTGCGCCGCAACGACGATGAAGTACAAGGGCGTGCCGGCGACGTCTACCTGTGCGTGCAAGGCGGCGGCCGTGAGCTCACTCGTGCAAGCCCAGCAGTCGCAGAGCCACCTCTGGATCAAAGGCAATATCGACCCCATGGACACGTGCTCAATCTGCGGGCTCTTCTGCGGAAGCATCCTCGCGCTCTCGGGCATGAAGTGCGCGTGGTGCCACATCCGCGTGCACGAGAACTGCTTCCAGACGCACGCCAAGTCGCATCGCCACCATTTCCTGCGCCAGTGCGACTTTGGCCGCCACCACAACCTCATTCTTCCGCCGTCTGCTGTGATCCTCAATGAAGCGCCGAGTTTCTCGTCCAAGTCCCAGCGCGCGCTGTCGTCGGTGAGAAGCGCCGCGCAGATCGCAGTGAACAAGATGTCGAACATCCGTCTCCGTCGCGCGACGATCACGAGCTCTTCGAGTCTGAACGGTGCTCCGCACTCAGAGCCGCCTGTGTCGCCACGAGCATCCAGCGAAACTGGGAGCAGCTCTGCGGGGTCGCCACTGCCACCGGTCAGCATGCCGATGCTGCCGCCGCTCGAGCGACTGGACAGTGCTGGCACCACAGCGTTGAGTAGCGACCTGCCGTTTGAGATCATCCCACCACAGGACATCACCCCACTGCTCGTGTTCATCAACAGCCGAAGCGGGGGTCAGATGGGGCTCTACGTGCTGCGTCAGATCCGCAAATGGCTGAACCCGATTCAGGTGTACGACCTGTCCCACCAATCGCCCGTCGCGCCGTTGCTCCAGTTCAAAGACATTCCTCGTCTGCGGATCCTCGTCTGCGGCGGAGACGGCACAGTCGGGTGGGTGCTCAGTGCTTTAGACGAGATTGGCGTGACTCGCCAGCCGCCGATCGCGATTCTGCCGCTCGGAACTGGAAATGATCTGGCGCGTGTGCTGGGTTGGGGCAGCGGCTTCTCCACGCGCGACGTGAGCGACATCCTGGCGGAGATCGCGGCTGCGCACGTGAGTCTCCTGGACCGGTGGCAGGTGAGCATCGGCGGCAAAAAGCGCGCGGTGCTGAACAACTACCTGGGCGTTGGCGTCGACGCGCAGGTGGCGCTCGAGTTCCACGAGCAGCGAGAGCGATCGCCGGGTCTCTTCATGAGTCAGTTTGTGAACAAGCTCTGGTACAGTCAGTTTGGCGCCAAGAACTTTCTCATGCGGACGTGCGCGGGCCTGCCGACCAAGATGGAGTTGGAGTGCGACGGCAAAGTGATTTCGCTCCCACCAGGCACTGAAGGCGTCATTTTGCTCAACATCAACAGCTACGGCGGCGGCTCAAAGCTCTGGCACGACGAATCGGACTCAGAGGACGAAGACTCGGGCGTGGACACTGACGACGAAGAGAGCTACTCTGACGACGGAGGGCTTTACAACCGTCTTGGCCCGTCCTCCGCGCACGACGGACTGCTCGATGTCGTCGCGGTGTACGGCACCCTGCACCTAGGACAAATGCAGGTCGGGCTATCGAAAGCCGTTCGCCTGTGCCAGGCAAAATCTGTGAAGATCCGTCTGAAGGACACGCTGCCGATCCAGATTGACGGCGAGCCGTGGCAGGAGGCGCCGTGCGAGGTCAACATCTCGTTCCTGCAGCAGGCGTTCATGCTCAGCCGCACCGTGCAGGAGCGCGACTTTGTGACGCGGAAAGTGGGCGAAGTGCTCGACTGGGCCGAGAACACGAAAGTGATCACGTCCACGCAGCGAGACGTGCTGCTGACCGAGATTGCTCGGCGCGTGGCGGACGACGTCGAGAACCCGCGCGGAGGCGGGTCGCTGACATCGAGGACGTCGCTCACGGCTCGCAGAGACCACACGCTGTCGTTCCTCATGTCGTCCTCTGATCATTAACTCACACACTAACGCTAACACACTCCCTATTAGACCCCAAGTTTATTACCAAGCCCCATTAGGTAGACAACCACCACCAAATTTATTATTTGTTCTTCACTCTTCGCGATGTGAGTCTGTACCAGCTTGCGCGATCAGCATTTCTTCCATAAACCTGTCCAAGCAAGGAGGACAATGTGAGTCCTCCAGACGTCCACGTGAGATCGACAACACACACACATGCACTCTCACTCACCTGTCAATGTCTCCATCCAGCACCAACTTTGGGTCAGTCACGGAGAAATTCGTGCGGTGGTCCTTCACCATTTTGTATGGATGCAACACGTACGAGCGGATCTAAACAGCAAGCCAAGAAGCCAACACATCAGGACGTTCAGATTAGCATCAGACAAACACCACTATTGATTACACACACACACACACATACATACCTGACTCCCCCACGCGTTCTCGCCCAGGCCCTGCGTGAATTTGTGCTTTTCCTGCGCCTGTTTCTCCAGCTCGCGCTGGTAGAGCTTGGCGCGTAGCATGTCCATCGCCTCGGCTTTGTTGCGGTGCTGCGAGCGATCCGACTGGCTCTGTACGACGATGCCCGAGGGCAAGTGCGTGATCCGGATCGCGCTGTCGGTGGTGTTGACATGCTGGCCGCCAGCGCCAGAGGACCGGAACGTGTCGATGCGCAGGTCCTTGCTGGGGATGTCGCCCACCAGGTGGTGATGCTTGGCGCCACTCCCACCACCGCCACTCGCCATCGCAGCCATCGGATATACACGCACCTGTGCAAATGAAGTGTGGCGCCTCGCCGCGCTATCAAACGGTGACACTCGCACAAGCCGATGCACGCCAGCCTCGGTCTTTGCCCAGCCGTACGCGTAGCCGCCGTCGATTCGCAGACACACAGACCGGAAGCCAGCTTCTTCGCCTGGGGACTCGTCCACATAGTGCACCTGGTACTGCCTCGTCTCCGCCCAGCGCGCATACATCCGTGCGAGCATAGCGGCCCAGTCGCAGCTGTCTGTGCCGCCAGCACCAGCCTGGATCTCGATGAAGCACGACGACATGTCGCTCTCGTTCGACAGCATGAGCTCCACGCGCAGCTGCTTGGCGTCCGCGAGCACGTCCGCCATGCTGTCCATGCACTCCTGCATCACGCCTTCGTCCTTCTCCTCGTTTGCCATCGCAAAAAGCGCCTTGTGATCCAGAAAGCGCCTGTGCAGGTCGCTCACACGCTTCTCGCGTGCTTCGAGAGCTCCCAATTGCTGCACGACCGTGGCGGCGTGCGTCGAGTCGTCCCAGAGATCGGGCTTGGACGCCTCTGCGCGCAGCTTCTGCAACAACTGCTTCACGTGCGACGCCATGACCACGTTGTGGATGATGGAGATCTCGTGTCTGGCGCGCTCGGCTCGTTCGGAGAACGTCTCGTCGGACGCATGGCGCGATTGGGCGTCGCTTACCGACGGATGATGGTGGCTGCTGCTGCGCTCTTTCGATGGAGCGCTGGTCGTCGCGTGGAAGCTGCGGCGTGCTGGTAGATAGAGCACACTGCTGCACGCAGCGGTGGCGCAGAGCGCGTCAGGTGCACACTGGAGGCTGCCCAGAGCTACTCGGCGAGACGCCCGCAGCGCCACAATTGACACACGAAGCATGTTGAGAATTGTCAACTGGGAAGTGACTGTTGTGATTTCTAGGTAGGGACCTAGAAATAACCTATAAGGCATAAAATGTAGATTGGTATACAAGCAAAGCTGTTGCAGTTTGGACGTTCTTGAACTCTTGGAATCTAGGCACTTGACTTGATTAAACTATCGGAGCGTCTACTCCTCTCTATCGTCTATGGTATTTTAAAGAGGTTTACGCGCTCAAATAGTTTAATCAAGTCAAGTGCCTAGGTTGAACTTTTCTCCCAACATTTAAAGAGGTTTAGCACTCACTTCGAAAGGTGGAAGATGTGGACCACTCCACGCAAATTGCACGCAGCAAACAAGTGTCCTGAGCAATCCATCACCATTCTGCTCCGTCACGGCTCGTGTCTGCGGCAGCGTCCGCGCCCACCACTCGTCAATGGCGGGGGCGACACGACACGACGTCGGCGTGGGAGGTGGTGCTCGGCCAGAGCGAGGTCAAGAACTGGCTGCGCTCGACCGAGAAGCTCACACACATCATGCGGTACCCGTGCGAGTGGAAGTCCCCCAGCGGCGTCGTGGACGCCTGCGACGCGTCGCTCGAAGCTACAGCATTGCGCAACTTGCAGGAAGCGTTCATGGGGCTACCAGAAGACGCGCTGTTGCGTCACGCGCGCGTGCTCTTTTTGAACGAGAAGCTCACCAAGCCGGTCCAGAGCCGACGCCACCGCATGTTCAATTTTGTTGCGTTTGAGGATGAGAACTCCGAGTTGATGAGCGACGAAGCGCTGCGCAACGTGAACGCGACGCTGCAGGACAAGCGCGAGGCGTTTAAGCAAGAGCACTTCGTAGACGGCTCATCCTGGCGTAGGAGTAGCGACGAAGAGATGATGCGCGTGTCGCCCGAGATCGTCCGCGTGCAGTGGTTCCCGATCGACGACGCGATGCAGATGATGCGCAATACGCTGCTCGCGTCGAACACGCACGATTTCGACCGCTACGGCGTTGCAAAGCGCGACTCGATGTACATCACGCCCCGCGTGCTGCAGGACATCGCCGAGGTACAGCCGCCGAGCCGTCTGAGGGCGCACCTGAGATTCAGCGAGGCGCCGACGATCGAGGAAGTGCGCGTTCTCACGAGCACGCTTTGACGAGGTTGAGACAAGAAGAAGCAGTACATTAGGGGTTTTCCACGTACACAAAGTATCTGGTAAACGTAGATCATTTACGCATTTGGACCGGCCACTCGCAGGTTTCCGTGCAGTTTTGAATTTTGAAAATACAGATTCAGCGCTTCGGAGACGCGAATGGCGCTGCTCGCACCACGTCCTTATGCGCAACGTGCACGCGGCCGTCGCCGTCAATAGTGCGCGGCAGGAAGTCGGTCTCGACGTCCCACTCGTGGAAGCGGCCGCCGTCGTAACAGAGCTCCTGGAACACCTGCGCGCTCCTCTCACCAAAGTCGTTCCCCCAGAGCAGCAGACTCTGCAGGCGGTTCACGTCGGGGTTATCAACTCGCAGACACGCGGTGGCGATCGACGCAAGTCCATCGTCAGTCAAGTACGTTGAGCAGAGTGCGAGCGTCGATAGGTTGGAGCAGTTGCGCTGCAGCACCTGCGCAAATGCGTTTGCACCGGCATCGCCGATGCGGTTCGCACTCAGATCCAGCTGCGCGAGCGAGTCGTGGTTTAGAACCAGTGCCGCGAGTGCAGAAGCACCCGTGGCGCCAATGTGGTTGGCGCGGAGGACAAGACACTGCAGCGTGTGGTTGTCCAAAAGTCGCTCAGCGAGCACCTGAGCGCCGTCGTCTGTGAGCTGATGCTTGCAGAGGCTGATCGTGCGGAGCGTCTCGTTCACTTGCAGCATCTTGCCAACGTGCTGAATCGCTTCTTCCTGTAATAATCGGTTCCAAGCATACATAGTCAGCGTGACCGTGGTGTCACCGATAAACAAGTCGTGCGCTTTCTTACCTCCTTGGTCTTGATCACGGGGTTGTCCAGGTTGAGCGCGAGAAGCATTGTGTTCCCACGCAGCGCCGCCGAGATCGCGATGAGGTTCTCGATCTCCATCCCCGTGTTGCCGATATTGAGCTCTTCGAGTCCACATTCGCCCGACGCCAGCAACTGCGCGATCGCATGTCCACCCGAGATGCACAGCGGGTTGCCGTTGAGGTTGAGCTTGCGCAACGTCGCGTTGTCGTCTCGCAGCGCGGCGCATAGCAGACTGCAGCTCTCGCCGCCGAGGCGGTTACCGCTCAAATTGAGTTCCTCGATCGTGCTCGTATACAGCACGGTGCTCTGCAGCAGTCTGCCGAGACATGGTGCAGCGTCGAGCAAGTACTTGTGCTCGTCGTGGGCGTGCTCGCTCTCGCTGCTGGACGCCGTCTCGCCGTCAAAGTCGTGCTCTTCGCCCAGGTGGTTGTAGCAAAAGTCGAGCACGCGGATGCCCGAGAGCTTGCTCTTGATAATCGCCGCTGTGAGCGCGACCATGTGGATGTTGCGGAAGCGGTTGCGGAAGCACTCCTTCGAGTTGCCGGCGATCACGAGCCGCCAGTCTTTCGCCTTCTTCTTGGTCTTCACAGCGGCCTCATCACCTTCGTCATCGCCTTCTTTGCCTTCATTGTCGTCGTCTTCATGCTGCTGCTCTTCTTCTTCCGCTTCTCGCCGCGCGGCGAGCGCCTGCGACGTACGCAGCATGCCGGCGATGCGGCTCTCGCTCTTGGGGAAGAGTGCCGTGACCTGATCGATCACGTCCTTGCGCGCCGTGACGCCGAGCGACAGGCTCTCCATCTCGTAGTTGTGCAGGAACTCGTCCATCCTCCCACACTTGCTCTCTCTTTCAATGCGGGTGCTTTGGTGTCCAATTCTACGCGGAGTTGCACTTATTCCTTGTATACTACAAGGGAAACGCCGCGCCTTTTCAAGATCGCCTGTTGACTTGCCATACTAAACACCTATTCGATAGCAGTTGATAGGACCCACATACACATAAAATGCCTGGGAAGGCAACGCCTGCAGCCACCTCTGCCGCGCTCAAGACGCCTGCGACGCTGTCGTCCAAAGATGCCGCTGACAAGCTCGAGGAGCTATCTGCGGCCACGGCCCCCGAAGACGACGCGAGCGTGCGCAGCGGCACGTTCTCGTTCAGCGACGGCGCCAAGTACAGTACGGTCGTGCTCTCACTTCGTTCTCATTATGTAGCCATTGTGGACTGATACCTGGCTTTGCTTTGTTGCTGCGCAGAGGGCGAGTTCGTGACGCTGAGCGGCAAAGTGGTGCGACAGGGTCTCGGTACTTTGGTGAACGGCCCCGAGAGGTACGATGGCCACTGGGAGAACGACCAGATGCACGGCCGCGGCGTCTACCACTTCGCCACCGGCGCGCGCTACGAGGTAACGTGTGCTGCCAAAACTGTATCGCAATGACTTCAACTAACAAGTGCCTCATTAACACGCGTAAACGCTCATGCTGTCTACATAGGGCGAGTTCCAGAGCAACCTCTTCCACGGCGCGGGCGTGTACCAGTGGCCGGACGGAGCCACGTACGACGGCGCGTGGCAGTTCAGCCGCATGCACGGCGACGGCGCGTACGTGGATAAGGACGGCGTGGCGTGGCGCGGCCGCTTCTTCAACGGCAAGTACGACAACGGGCGCGTCTTTCACACGCTGCGGTGAGTTAGCTATCAAGCAGCCAAGAGAGCCATTGGCTGATGCGCCGTACAATAAGAGAACGCCTCCATTGCTTGTTTTTGGATAAATTATTATTATTCTGCTGCTGCTGGTTCGCCACCCTATCTATCACTATCAACTTGACTATCACACCATTCCCACCAGGGCTTATAGAAGGACGCACACACCATATGAGCAGCTACTGTAGATTACACAAAGGACTCGCGCAGCAGCGAGCCGGGGCGGTCTATAGGCTGCAGCAGACCGTGCTGCAGCAGGTCGATCTCCTCGAGCGTCACGCTCGCGCAGCCGTAGAGCTCGGCCTCGTACGCGATGAACTGCTGCATGAAGCCGTGGTTCGGGAAGATGAGCGGCCGGCACTTGAGCACGTGATGGTACGCGGCCGAGAGCGTGCAGTGCGTCGTCACCATGATGTACCAGATCACGATTGACGCCGACCGCGACACGCCCTGCACGCAGTGGACGAGCACGCGCGCGCCAGGCTCGGACGCCACCTTCTGAATGTATTTGCTCGTCGGGTCGAATGTCGTGCGGATGTCCACGTCCACGCGGTCGAGGATCTCGACGTCGTAGTACGTCACGTGGTCGAACTTTTCGCGGTCGTCCGTGAGCGCCCCCATGTTGATCACGTGCGTGATCTGCAGCGCCGCGATCACTGCCGCCGAGTTCGCCTGCCAGAAGTTGCCCAAGAACAGGAAGTTGTCTAGGATCTCGTTCGGGTACTGTATCGACGGCTCCTTGCTTTTGACCGCCTGCGGTGCCGGCAGCCCGACGCAGATCGACGGCCGCGTCTGCAGCAGAAAGTCATATTTTTGAACAAAGAGCGGGAAGCCCTGCGCGAGGAAGCGCACCGAGTACACGCGGCCCTCGGTGAGCAGCATACGCGCGACGCGGTAGCCCCAGTCCATCTTGTAGAGCCTATTGGTGCGGTTCGCGCCGACGACCACGATCTCCATAAGGTCGCGCGCCGCGAGCTTGTGCGCGAGCACCTTGTTCTGGCTCAACTCGATCACGTCGTCCACACTCTTCTTGCGGCCCTTGGCGTAGGCGCAGTTGAGCGCGCCGGGCAGGTGGCGCAGCGCAAAGTCGTCGGCATCGCGGCAGTCCACGACCACGACGCCACGCGTCTGCATCTCGTTGTAGAGCGACGTGGCCGAGATCATCGGCACGCGCGGGCGGCGCTGCACGAGCGCCGAAAGCCGCCGCGACATGCTGGTCGTCATCGTGTCGTCGTCGCCCTCGGGCTGCAGATACCGCCCCGAGCGTGCGCTATCGAGCATCTCGCCGTCGTCGCTGTTGGTGTTGCTGCTGCAGCGCGTGTCGACCGTGCCGGCGGACGTGAGCATCCCGTCCATGTCCGTCTCCGCGTCTCCATCCTCGTCCGCCCCAGCTTGCGTCTCTGTGTCTCCCATTTGTACTGCTGCTGTTGGCATGGCGCCGGTATCTCGAGTCCCTCTGTGTGTGCTGCTCGTTGTGGTGACGCGTGTGTGCGCAGCGACGACCTGCTGCTGCGGGTCTCCACCGGCGCACTGCGAGATCTTGGCGCACCACTCGGCGATCGGCATCTCCACTGCTGCTGTTTAGTATTGCTTGTGAGAGCGCGCTTGCTGGACCGAGTTGCTGCCTATTGCGCGCAAAGGCTTCTCTCAGCAAGGCGTTCGTCTGTTGAGCAAAGGAACACAAGCAAAAGCGCTTCAAGAGGCAACACACATGACTCGTTTTTGCACAAAGCAACACGCGCTGAGCCACAAACTCAGGACGGAAGCCAACTTTCGCAGGTTTATCAACTGTCGCAGGATCTGATCCAAGTTGATTTGTATGGGTTTGCCAATTTATGAGCGCACGGATTAATGCCGAAATACAAAAAGATGAGAGGAAGTGTTCAGCACGGGCTAGGGATGATCCCCGACCCCTGACAGGATTTTGTGGTGCCGAACCTCCCACGTATGCCTGCCCAGAGTCGTGCTTAACCTACCTGCCAGGGTAGATTAAGCATTTTCTTGTAAACTGATCCATACAAACATTAGTACAAAATCCATCTTTACAAATACCCAATGTAAATTTTGCTAGGTGGTGGATGCTTGCAGTGGTGTGGTCCACATGAGATTCAAGGCAAGACTCACAGGGAGAACAAGCATAGGAAATTATTGATGGCGTGTGCTTTGTGTTGATAGCCAGCACGCCTAAAGGCAAACCATATTCATAACAAGAACAAATTCATGTATACTTTTAACAACATTAAATCTTATCATCTATCACTTATCACCTAAAAGCATCGGGCATCGCAGCTACTTCATCGATCGCAAAGGGTCACGAGTTTCACGTGGTCAGTCGCAAGCTTGGTGATAGCGCATTGTAGTCTGGCGCTACCTTACGCTTTAAGCGTTCAATCGAACACGTGGTTAAACCTGGTGTAAATACACAACAACAACTGTACTTAGTATCTCAGACGAATGCCCGCATCCTCGCTAAAATTACACGTATTGACCACGACTTCGTTTCGCTTGATCAATGCACCCTGTGCAACGCGTTTCAAACAAGCTTATCTAGAACGATTAATTCTTATTTCTTATTTGCTTGGTTTGGCTTCTTCACCCACACACATGTGCATTCAGGAACATAGTTGTTGCAATGGTCTTTGGGGGATAAGGCTCAGGCAAATTGTTTCGTGGATGGGGAGTATGAATGTGTGCACGCTGGAGACGTCTTGTCGTGCCTTGTGTGTGTGCTTGTAAGTGTAAAAAATACGTGCTTAAATACAGTCAAACTTTTGCAAACAAAAACATATAGGTTGTTGTATACTTCAGTTTGGGACCAAGCTTATTTATATATGCATACCTTGGTCGAATGGCTATGCATCATGCATTATACACAACCTTCCATACATCGTAATAGGGAACGAGGGTGGGAGACCCAAAATCGCTATGCAAACTCCAACTATGCAAGTACGCGCTAGGCATATGTGGAGGTCCAACTGTATTTGATTGTGATGCGTCGGATTGCTTTGTCACTTTTCATTTTGCGTGAGTGTGGATCGCATCATCTCATGCGCAAATGGCTGCTTTTTTCCCTTGTGCATCGAGTTTTCAGCAGCAAGATAACCAACCAAGCGAGCAAGCAAGAAGCAAGCGCTGTTGGCGTTGCGTTGTGCGGACACATTCATGCTTGCGTGTGTGCTCGGGTGTTGCCTCGCGATGCATGAGTTTGTTGAGGGGCTTCCTGATTCTTGCCGATCTGGACGAGCGTTGGACCTTTGCAGGCACTGTCACCGTTCCGAAATTGTGTGGCTCAGATCGCCGCAATCGAATATCTCTATTGCAAGATCTGATTGAAACGACAACCATTGCAATTTGCTGCCACAAACGTGTGCGCAATATGTGCAGCAGCACACACACACCAACCATGCTGGAGGCTTCGACTTGGGTGGTGATGTATCACCTGAAGGTTCACCTTCCAAGCTGACAGCAGAGAATCGAGAACTTACACTGTATGAGCAAGTGATCTGGCATTTGGCAATAAAGAGAATCAACAAGTTGTAAGAATGCTTGGTCACTTTGCTTGCTTGCACAACAACAATCGCAGCAACCCACAACAGAACTTGCTCAGCACATACCGTTCACAAGATGTCAAAAGGATCAAGGACTCTGTACTCTATTCAATAAGCCCTATGAGCCGGAGTGCGCACTTATCGTAAAGTGTGACGCACTTCCGCACTTATAGTAAAAGAGGCAACTCTTGCCAACTTCAATGAGCTCCAGCAACCAGTCAGTTTGGTTCACTTGGTAGTGGCATGCATAAGCAAAAGGGTGGTTTTGTGCCTTTGGGCTTTCCATCCTCAATCCCAGTCTTACCCTGTGGACAACAAGTGGTCTTCAAGTCTTCTGTTCTTTCTCGTCTCTCCGCAGCTTCACCACTGCTAACCCGACAGTCTCTGGATCCTTCGAGAGAGTTTGCCTTTATCTTAGGTCCGAGTCGCAGCGAATACAGCAGGTAAATGACCGCAGCGTTCCTCTTCTGGGCTGCGTCGTGAGTGTTCTCCCAGATTGCAAAGCGACGCGTGCGGAAGAGAAGGCGAGAGCGAACTCTCCTCGTTTCCAATAAGAAAACGAAAGCTCCACGCTGGACCTCA
>JAASGK010001071.1:0-12692 GCA_023334195.1 Globisporangium emineosum
CCAGACGGAGATCCGCGTTCCGGCGTTTGAGGACGCTGTGCTGCTGCGTCTTGGCCCGTATTCGCCAATGTGCAACCCCATCGAGGGTTGCTTTAGCGTCTTGAAGGCGGAGATCAAGGCATACCTGCGACTCAACACCGACGCTCTGCGAGTGAGCAGAGGTGACTTCTCGACCATGACTGAGCAACGAATGTCGCTGCTCGAGGAGGCTGCGAGGCACAGCATGACGTGCATGACTCCACACCTCGTAATGATCCAGCACACGCACGCTCTCAGAGCGATTGGACCTGCTCGTCGTTTTGAAGATATGGAGTACGGGACGTAAAGTGCATTTTTGTCCGCTTTGGGTGCACATTTGTTCACTTTGCATGCAGCTAAAAAATGAAAAATTCAATTTTGCTTTTTTGATTCTGTATTTTTCAATGTGTCGTATTGCCTGCCAGTTTTCGCAATGTGGCCAGGCAATCCTTGCTGTGCGTGCTTGATTGCGAATTCGAAAGTGCCTGGCGGAACATTTTCAGAACATGCTCTCTGGCTGTTGTACCATCATTCCTGCAGGCGCGACCATCACTTGCGGCGATACCACCATTGCTCTTTCGAGGAGTGGAATTGGGTGGATTGGGTTTCCAACTCAGCGAATGTGTGTGTTCTGCCTGTCAAACCTCTCACAACGCAATTTGTCAGCCCCAGCTCAAGTGACTTTCCACACACAAACCCCACAGCACAATGGTTCAGTCAGTCAGCAGCTCCACCCTGGGCACAACCACCCAGTCGGAAGCCTCGATTGTCATCGTCACAGGCGGTGAGCTCAGCAAGCCAGGCGCCCGCAAGCTCTCTGCTTGGCGCAAGATCAAGACCCATCTGCGCCTGCGACGCGCGTCTCGCCAGATCGTAGACCAGAGCCGATTCGAGAAGAGCAAGACCAAGAAGGAGAAGAAGCGCTTATCGGTACACTTCCAGGCGTTCCTGGACGCGTGCTGTCCGCCCGTGCCGACACCGCTGCCTCCAGGACCCGAGACGTTCGTACGCATGCCGCTCGCGCACCGACAGAAGGACCATCCTGGCGTGGTCGTCGCCGGTCGACGCGTGCCGTTCTCGATCCACATGCACCTCGGACGAAAGAGCGACATCGGCACACTGGACGCGATCGCTGAAGAAGAAAACTAGAACGAATGGTTTCCCCAAATAGAGAGTATTTAAGCTATGATATGTACATCTATACAATACCAGTCAGTCTTCTCGCGGGCGTGCTGTCGTTATTTATGAGAAATATATGCCACACATGATATGAGATCAGCTCAATGCGCCTACTTCAAAAGTTTCTTAGCCGACTCCAGACTCAGGATGCCACATACATCCCAATGATCGCTTCTGGCGACGACCCCACAATGAGCTCCAGAGCTTTTCGGCCTCCCTGGCAGCACTGAGTGGATGTTGTTGATAACTCGTAATGGCGCACGTCGGTGGTGCTTCTCTTCACTAAAAACTCCTGGAACGGTTGGTAGAACGATGAGCATCGTGCGCGTGACTGGATGGATAGAGGACCAAACTCGCCAACTTTCAGCTCGCAGATCTTCCTGCATATGGAGTGGGGGAGCACGAGCTTGCCACGCGCGCAAAGATACCGGAGGACCCCCGAGTCGTCTGAATCGGCGACGTACGTGTTGTAGAACGGCTCTTTCTCGTAGTACGCCTGCTGGAAATTGAACGCCAGCTCGCAGATATCGGATTCGCTCCAACCAGCTCTCTCCTAAACTTCCTCTTGCCGCGTGAGCAACTCTTCAAAGCGCTTCGCGAACTCCTCGGTTTCCTCGCGATACCCGCAGATTGCGTCGACGCATGAGGTACACAGTGCGCACGACGCCGCGCCGTCGCGGTCGTTGCGATCAATGACGATATTCTGCCAGTGCGCTGCAAATGGCGGCAATGGTTTCCCTGGACGTTGTCTCGACAGTGCGTTGCCGTTGTGGTGTGTAGCCTCTTGGACTCCCAATAGTAAATCCATTGTCGCTGGTGAGTTGTGGAGAAGCGGAACGAGAAGGATTCGGACAGCATCCAATTGCGCTCCACTCTTAGAGGAGAAATCCAGCTGACTCTCGATCTCGCCGACCGTCGAAAGCGTCCTCGCGCAAGATGCTACACTTCGAGAGCAATCGCTGCCTTCGTGCTCGTGGCGTTTGTCGCAGCTCAAGCTGCCACGTTCGCTCTCCTCGTCGCTGGTTGAAGACTTGATCACGTGGAACCAATCTCGCGGACACTGCTGGAAGAAGTGCCGTCCATCCTTTGTGCAGTACACGAGCGCGTACCGGACAAGGGATGAATCAAGCCGCAGTGAGTGACAAGTGCTCAGTAGTTGAACCGCGTCGCTCACCCGCAGCCATTGGAGCGCCCCTCGTGCCAGCGTGCTGTGCAGCGAGTGCTCTTCACACAGGAACGCCTCTACCTCGGCTGTCTTTGGCTTCTTCATTCGGGACTTCTTTGACCATTTGCCTGGATTTCGTTGCTCCAAACGCGCGCAGGCAGCGAGTGAGCGCTGCCTGTCTCCGTCTGTGGGAATGGGCGACAGCAAAAAAAAATGCGCCGCACTGTGCGGGGATCACCAACTTCAATCAGTTTCACCAACTGTCACTCATGGTGATTGAGGAATGATTGTGATGACCGTCATTCCTGTTTCGTACTTTGGTGAGAAGCTCCGCTCAAAGTCGTTCCCTTTCAGATCTGATACTGATTCTTCTCTTCATTCACCAATCTGGCAAACGACAGCCAATGGGGAGCAAGATGATGATGAAGAAGACCAAGGCGCGTCATCACGACGATGGTACCGCGGTGGACGCGAGCGAGCTGCTACACCTGGCGCTGCGTTGCGGCGTGGCTCGCTTTCTGCGGCTGGAGGAGCTGCTCACGGCGCTCAACACGTGCTCTTTGCTGCGGCGCGACGCGGCGCTGGTCCAACAGAGCGCGCTGGACTCGAAGGACTTCGAGTGGTTCCCTGCGGTGCTCACGGACATATCTGTGCTCGCCAGTGGAAGCCACCGCCTGCACGAGCTCTGGGAGGAAGGCAGTGGTGTCAACAGGGTGGCGGTAGGCACAGCGACGACTCGCCCAGAGTTGCATGTGCAAGTGCTGGCGCTCGCGGTGTTCCTCCAGAGGCGGGTCATGCGCTGGTGCTTTGTGTACGAATCGCTCAACCCCGAGGCGCGCGATGAGAGGCTTTGTAGTGTGCGACCCGCGCTGATCCCCATCGAAGGGTACGATTTACGGCGATTTGGGGGTTCTGCAGACATGGACGCTCTGATACTCTTGCACATGAAGACCCAGCTGAACGCGATGAGAGGTGGCTTTGGGGACTCGTTTGTCGGGCTTCACAGTGAAACTGGATCGCGCTTCGGTTGCCACTGGGAACACATCAGCGTCGACAAGCGCAGCGGCCAAGTCGAATGCAATTTGTGCTTCGCCGCAATGCACTCGGTCGCCTTTTTCAGGCGCCAAGCTGCACTTTTCATCCATCGGTACACCAAGAAACTCGCCCAGCAGCAGCAGAAATGGAGGGACGAGGACGGAAAGGCTGAGAACGAGGTGGCCACTTTGACGGAGGCATTCCGCTTGAAGCACTTCCCTGACGACGCGTACATTGCGTTTGACGCGATGCACTGGTCGGACGCCGAGGTCTTCCTGCACGTGTGTCGCCATCGCAAGTTCCTGATTGAGAGCCCGTTCGGCTCCACCCATCACCGTGTACTGGAACCAGACGACACGTTGATGGCGAGCTTATCATCCAAATATCGCCACCAGTGCCGGAGGTTTTACCAGCCGCTGAAGGAGGTGTTGACGCGGCGATTCAAGTTCGTTGGCCGCGTACAACTGCTCGACGCACCCGCAGCGCCAGCCGGTGACGACCGGAGGTCCGCAGCAACTAGCAGCCAACCGCGGAATGTCGAATTCGTCGGAGGGCTGGACACCACGACGGGCTTTCTGTGCGGAGTATACTGCGGTTTTCACTGAGGATTGCCCGCGCTCAGTGGCGTTGTCCCAAGATTCAACCATTGAGGCTCATCATTTTTAAGATGGAGCCAGTGCCTAACTTTGCAAGCGAATAAAGAATCCTCAATGACACTCGGCAGAAGAGCGCAATCCGTTGAAAGAACGCAACATGCCAATTCTCCTGTACACTTCGGTGGAAATGGCAATGGATCAGATGTGGACCCATCTTTCCCGTCAAGCGGGCAAAGCGGTTCCTTTTATGCGCCTTCGTCCCTGAACTGATCTGATAATTCGCATCCGAAACGATCGTTGGCAGCATTTGAGTGAAAAGAAATGGCAGGCTGAGTGTAGAGAGAGGATCGTGCACAGCGATCAGCTTCGCTGGGAAACCGTACAACCAACAGCTCTTCATCCTGCCACCGCCAGCCGCCAGCTGCCACCGTGGTGTGCAAAGCGAGAGGCACGGACTGGCATTTGGGCATTCGCAAATTCCTCTTCTTCCTCACAAGTCCAGGCTCTCAACTCTCCGAACCAAGCCGCCGCCCACTTTCAACAAAAATGAGCTGGGTGACTTTCAGGAAACTCGCGATCGTGGCCGCCATCGCGATCGCCACCGCGACGGCAGCTTCCTCCAAGGAGAACCTCCTGCGAGTCGGCACGAGCGAGAAACTGGACATCGAGGTTCACGTCGGTCTCTCTCGCGACGACTTCGTAGCGTACCCGGACGCAAGTTACGTCGCAGTGCACTTCAGCAACTTCAGTCTGCCAGAGGGCGACTTGGTGGTCGTGCGGTCCCCGGACTCGTCGGTCGCCCACTTCTACTCTGGCAAGGGCCGTGACGACCGCGGCGACTTTATCGCGAGCATCGTCCCAGGTGACACTGCGGTCATCCAATACTTCACTGCGAGCGGAGCGGCTTCTTCAGCGTCCGTGGCGTACACGATCTCGGGCTTCTCACGCGGGTTCCCGAGCAAACAGGACGAATCGATCTGCGGTAACGACGACTCTGTCCCAGCAAAGTGCTTTGCCAACGGCAGTTCGTTCTTCGATTCGCTGCCAGAAGCGTACCAGAAGTCTCGCTCCGTTGCTCGCCTGTTCATCAACGGAGAATGGCTCTGCACAGGCTGGCTCGCAGGCAGCGAAGGCCACTTGTTCACGAACCACCACTGCATCACCGAAGCCTCGGAAGCCGCTGTGATCGATGTCGAGTTTAACGCCGAGAGCGCTTCGTGCGCAGACCAGTGCAAGGTCCAATTCGGTTGCGCCGGAAAAGTCGTAGCTACCACGTCCACTTTGATTACGAACGATGAAGAGTTTGACTACGCTCTCATCAAGCTGCCTGCGAGCGCCGATGTCAGCGCGTACAGCTACTTGCAGTTGCGCGCTGCCGGCCCCGCCTTGAACGAACAGATTTACATCCCGCAGCACCCGGTCGGGTACGCCAAGCGCGTCTCGAGCGTTGTTGACGGCGGTAAGAACGCGACGATTGTCAGTATCCACGCTGCCAGTGGGTGCGGGTCGAACGAGGTCTTCTACGCAGCTGACACGCAGGGTGGGTCCTCTGGCTCCCCGGTTCTCGCTGCGTCCGACAACAAGGTGGTTGCACTTCACCACTGTGGTTTCGGATGCACCGGCAACACCGCCGTGGACATCACCGACGTCATCGCGGACCTGGCGAAGAAGAACATCACGGTGGCGGACTTGATCGCTGCGTAGGCAATTAATGCAAAGGGAATGGCTGGTTGCGAGAGTGTCAAGACCTGCATTTGCCATTAACAACAGAAGAATAAATGTTACAAAGCGTACCTCAGCAACTTACTCTCCTCCTTCTTCTTCTTCTTCTAGCCCAACAGCGCCCGGGAGTTCATATTCTGCGCGCTTCAAAGTGACGAAGACGCCGCAGAGGAATCCGGACGACGACACCCCCGCGATCAGCTCGCTGCTGAAAGTGCCGTCCTCGTCATTCATCCACGTGCGATGCACGCGCTGACCCACGAACGCCAACTGCTCTGTCAGCACCCTCTTCAGCGGTCGGTAGAGCGACTTGCAAAGCCGTATGTCCGACTCGGAGAGAGCGTTGAAGATATCGTCGCTGGCTCGGTCAAAGCCCATGGCCATCCCTTCGAACGGGTTCATGGGGAACCGATCACTCTCGCAGATGTCCGCGAGGATGTCGTCCTCGCTGCTGTCTGCAAAGTTCACGTCTGGGTACGAGTCCTCGGGGAAGAACCGGGCCTTGAGCTCGCTGCGTTTCTGGTGGATCTCCTCCGCGTCGTAGCCCTTGGCGCGCCACTTCTGCTTCTTCACGTTCAGTACCTCACTGAACGCTTTCATCATCGCGTGGGCCTCTTTACGGTAGTCGCGCACAGCTTTGCTGGCTGCGTCGCAGAACGCGCAGTTTGTGAGTTTCCCTTTGGGTTTGGCGATCGAGATGTTCTCCCAGTGTGAGCCGACGTCTGACACGTGGACGTACGTGGACGGGAGGCTCGTGAAATCGTCACCAAACACGTTCCATCGCGCATTCAGCGCGCTCTTTATATCGTCTAGGGCCCATTTGTCCAGTATCTTCTGATCGTCAGAGCACTTGGGGTTCTGGTCGTCGTAGCCTGCCAATGGGAGCAGCACGGGGCGGGCCGAGAAGAGATCTCCGAACTTGTTGAGCCCCACGTAGTCGTAGCAGAGCGGCAGCAAGCGCTCTTGCACCATTCCGACCAGAGACAGGAGCTGCGTGGCGTAGCGGGCGTTCTTCGCAAACCGAGGATCCCCCAAGAGCGTGTGGTTGATTACCCTATTGTCACTGACGTGGCCGCTTTCTGGGTCCACTCGCATTTTTCTGCAATTCATGGTGCATCCGCCAAAGAAAAGACTCCGATGGTGCTCCATTGGAGCATCTGGCGGTGGCAAGTGCATCATGTCACTAGCACAGTTGCTCAGCAAGTGGATGCCCGTGTCCGTGCGGCTGAGCGCCATGACCGCCAGTGTGGCGTCCTCTCGCAGCAACCGGCACGTGCTGAGCACTCGGAGAGCTTCGCGCAGTGTGAGAAACGAGATCGCGCCGGACGACAGCGCCTCGTGCACGCAATCCGTGTTGTCTGCGTGTGGAGATGCGTGTCGGTCGCTGCTGCTGCTGCGGAGCGACAGCTTCACGCGCTTGCTGCTCCTCGTCACCGTTGCCATTTCGAGGTTTTGCTTTCCTGGGAGGATGAAGTTAGAAGTTAGAACTCCGCCACATTGATCGTTCCCGCCATTTTCTTTCCAGTAATTAGGCCTCATTATTGGATAAAATTGAGTGAATAAAATTCTATTGGCTAAAGTTTAGTCGAACATGATTGGCTGGAAAAGTGATCTGAGTGGTCATTCGCACAGCAGGAGCGGGTTATTCCAAACCAAACATGACTGCACATTTTGGAGAGCGTTCACCCATCCATTCATTTTCACATATGGACTGGTATTATTATTATTAATTATACAGACTGACAAGTCCAGCCTCTCATAATGGTCCGGTGTTGACGACATTTGCAGAGCTCTGCGATGGGATCACCCTCGTTGCTTGCCCTGTACGGAGCTTCACCCATATATCCATGGTATCGTGATCGATGCCGAGCGAAGGTGCCCGATATGAATGTGCACCGAGTCGTGTGCAGACGCGTGAAGTGCTGTACTGTCCTTGAAAATTGTGCGCACAATCTCCTATGACGGAGATAAAAGTCAGCGAAGAGGACCCAGGATCTAGAATCGAGGATTCTCAGATGGAGTCGACGCGGAGGTTTGCAGTCGACCAAACGCTTTGTGTTTCCCCAACACGGTGAGAGTGATCTCAATCTTCTGCTCTGAAAATACGCTGATGGAAAACTTTGCTGCCATAGGAAGCAACATCGAGTTAATGATCACAAATACTACGCATTGCGAGCAGAAGTTCGCACTTCATTTTGAGATGAGGGATGCAAGTAAAAAGCCCTGGGCCGAGGGGATTCCTCAAAGTTTCAGCAACATGTGGAGGGGTTGCTCGAGGGTATTCTGAAATTTAACCGTATCCCCAAATGGCTTGGTTCTGTGCGTGCAGGGTTTTCTGATTCGGAATTCTGACAATTGCCACTCTCTTGACACCTGCTTCAGCAAAAACGAGTGGGTACACGCGACCAGAAAAAGGCTGTTGTGCTTCAAGATCAGCAGATTAAAAGACTAAAAAGAATCCGTCGCAAGGATTAACGGAGCCACCGTTCTTTGAGAGGCAATACACATATGGCTCTTCATTTAATTTGATGCAGGTCACATTCGTTTGCCCAGGCTAGTCGATAGCATCAGAACTGTTGGGTTGAGATTGAAAACTACTGCACCACCAATTTTCCCTGTGGTGTCTTCGACTTGATGTGATTTGTGTTGACGTGGAGTATCACCACACAACTGGAGATATGCCATGGCATTGAGCTGGGTAAAGTCCCTTTTTAACTTGGCTGCAAAAAGGTTTTCGTCCCATTGATGTTCGAAAACGACGACGAAGTGGATGGCGATCTTCTCAGATGCGAGGATTCAGTATTAACGATGCTTGCGATCTTGGAGATGGACCCGAGTCAAGGAAGCAGCCTTTCGAAACTGGTACTATACGGTATCGTCTCCCAACACGCCAGACTCATCGTCATATGAAGGCTTTCTGCTCAAGTCTCCTCGTGATCTCTTCGCACTCGAACTCGCAGCATCAGTGCTTTCGCTCGTCTGCCGACGCCTCTCACGGTCTCTCTTCCGTCCACAGCTTCCCTCTCCTTCATCAAGTTCCCCCAGCTTTCCAATCCGTCATTATCCAATTTGCCTTCGTCAGCACAAGTCCCAAGCTCAAGCTCCAGCCTCCCAAGGTTGCAACCATGGCCTTCGCTTCACTCAAGAAAATCGCGCTGCTCGCAGCAGCTTGTGCTGTGGTGACCGTGTCGGCTGCTAGCCCAGAAGCCCCATACTACAACCAGGAGGGCATCTTGCAGATCGGCACCCAGGAAGCGTTGAACATCACCGTGGCTGCGGGTCACTCGCGCGATGACATCGTAGCGTACCCGGATGCCAGCTACGTCGCCGTGCACTTCAGCAACTTCAACCTGCCAGAGGGCGATTTGGTGGTCGTACGCTCCCCGGACTCGGAGGTCGCGCACTTCTACACGGGCAAGGGCCGCGATGACCAGGTGGACTTCATCGCGAGTTTCATCCCAGGAGACACGGCGATCGTGCAGTACTTCTCGGCATCGGAGGGCTCGGTTTCGGACGCTCCGAGCTACACGATCTCAGGCTTCTCGCGCGGTTTCCCAGCGCGCACGGTGTCGGAGTCGATCTGCGGTGTCGACAACACCAAGCCTGCCAAGTGTTTCCAGAGTGGCAGCACCTTGTATAGCTCGCTACCGAGTGCGTATACCAAGGGCCGCGCGGTGGCTCGTCTTCTCATTGGCGGTAGTTCGTTATGCACCGGCTGGCTCGTCGGCAGCGCCGGCCACTTGATCACGAACCAGCACTGCATCACGACGGCCGCGGCCGCCAAGACCATCGACATTGAGTTCGGCGCCGAGTCCGGCTCGTGCGCCACCGAGTGCAAGACCCAGCTCGGCTGCGCTGGCACTGTCGTCGCCACCACGTCAACTTTCGTCACTAGCAGTACCACGTACGACTATGCGATCGTGAAATTGCCGACCTCCGCGGCTGTCTCCTCGTACGGCTACCTGCAGCTTCGCGCTGCTGGTCCAAAGCTCAACGAGCGCATCTACATCCCGCAGCACCCGTCCGGCTGGGCCAAGCGCGTCGCGTACATCGTCGACAGCGGCGCGTCGTCCACCATCACGTCGCTCGCGGGCTCAACGTCGTGCGGCTCGAACGAAGTCGGCTACAACGCGGACACTGCTGGTGGCGCCTCGGGCTCGCCTGTGCTCTCGGCCACAGACAACTTGGTCGTGGCGCTGCACCACTGCGGCGGTTGCCAGAACACGGCCGTGAACGTGCTCGACATCATCAAGGACCTGAAGGCCAAGGCGATCACGATCACCAATCTGTCGGCTTAAAGATCGTCTGCTTTGAAGAACTCGATGGAAGTAGATTGTCATAGTGCAAACTGTGGATAAAGTGTCCGATCCCTACATTCTAGCTAAAGGAAGGAAGGTGCTCAACGGATGCTTTAAAGTGGGAAAAATATGAATGTGCAAGTTTTGAGCTGATTCGCCCTTGGCATTTGTGTGGATATCTTGGAACTTGGTGATGTTGGGCGCGAGATCATCGATTCACCTGGTGATACTGAAGAGAACAAACTCTCTCGCAGTGCCGAGTGACGCCTGCAATTCCTCTGGACTGCGCTCTTCGTACTGTGCGTCCCAGCCTTCACCACCGAGGCTCCAGCTCAGCGCGGACTCGAATTGGGCCCTCATCGCGCGCTTGAGTTCCATGAACTTTGTCAGGAGCTCCATCCCCAGCGCCACAGAATCATTCGCGACGCATTGCCGAAACACGTGCAGCTCAAAGCGGTGGCGGCGGAATTTCTCCTTCCCGTGGGCGATGAAACAGGAGAGAAGCTCCACCAAAAGACTGTAGAACCTTGTGAAATCGTCTCGGTCAGTGTTGCCAACGCCCACGTGGATCGTTTTCAGCCTCAATGGTCGAGGCGTCTCGGCCACTAGCGCAAACACGCCAGCGGCAGTGCAACTCGTCTGCTTCAGGTACAAATCTGCTAGATTTGGCAGCTTGGCGAGCGCCTGGAGCCCAGCGTCTGTGATGAGCTTGTTCTCGGAAATGGGCTGACCGCTCTCGAGCTCGTTGAATGAAAACTTCTCAAGCAGCGGACAGTTTTCCACCAACTTCAGCAAGAACGCGTCGTCAAAGTGCTCTTGGGTCACCAGTTCGTTCACCGAGTTGTACAAGAGAACCGCAAGATCCCGAAGCGCAGGACATGCCTCCAGCACGGACGCAATGTCTTCGTTCGAAAACTCAAAGTCGTCGCCGTCGTAGTAGCTCCCGTCGAGGAACTCATCACTCCACTTGTCGGGCGGATCACCAGCGAGCATGAGCTTCGTGAGCAACGGCTTGGGGTGCTGGGCGAACGTTCGGAAGAACTCGCCCGCGAATGGCACTATGAACCAATTGACCTCTCGAAGCTTCGTGCAGGATTCACAGAACGCCGACCACGCAGCGCTGTTGCAGAAGAGCATCTCCTCGCACTCGATGAACTCGGCCTCTTCGTACGTCGCCTTCCAGCCGTCCAAATACTCCAAGTTGGGACAGAACTTTGCCACCGCCGTCAAGAACTCGTCCGTGTGCTCCGCAAATCTGTCAGACGGTTCTTCACAGCGTCTGGGAACAGTGAGCTGGCGGAGTCCGCCAGTGGGGCCTTTCACGTGCCAGCTCTCCAGTGCACTATAAAAAGCCACAAAGGTCTCCTGTAGCTTCGGGCTGATGGTACCTGCATGAGGGAGGACGAGCGCTTGGAGTTTGTTGCAGTGGGTCGATGCGGCGTCGAGGATCGCCTTCAGGTGCTGGCTGTGCAGCGGGAGGCGCGAGAGATCGAGCCGCCAGAGCGATTTGCAGTGACTGAACACCGTACTCCAGTTGATGGTAGTCGTCTCGTCTTCGTCTTCTTGGTACAGCGAAGAGCTCTCGTCCATCACGAGCTGCAGATCCCGTTGTCCCTGAGACCGCTGCTGCAATGCCGACACGAGCGCCTCCACTTCCGCTGCGTCCCCTGAGCGCATGGTGAAGCGCAGCGACGTGCGTTGGCGCTCACGAAGTATCTCGCCCGCATGTGCACTCCATCGCATGGACACTTTGGCGAAGCGCTGGAGTATGGCTGGCGCTGGGAGGTCTGCCTCGTGGAGCACCAGGTTGAAGGTCGCAGGCGCTCCGTCATGGGGCGGTTCGCTCGCAAAGTGGAAGATGCGCTTGACGCACGGCAGTGGCAGAGCGCCGAGCGCATCCACCCCGCTCTTTCGTCTTTTCGGAGGCCGCGGTGCCATCGTTCGTCCGTTCTGGTGAGAGAGATTGAGAGCGAGTGTTGGGAGGACGCTTTCAGAGTGTCCGTTCAACAAGAACGGGAAGATCGTTGTGGATTGTTCTTTCCGGAGCAAACCAACACGCGCTTTTAAATAGGGATTCTGTAGCTATGGAGTGCTTTAACCCATTCACCGATGTTGTATCTTACAACATGTTAACAAGCAGTCTCTGATTCAACCAGACCAAAAACAGCCATTTCATGGGGGTTCTAAAAAAATCGGACTTGTCTGTGTGAGTACAACGGCACCTCCATCACACACATATAGGCAAGACACACACATGCACATGTTGATTGCATTCATACAAGTAGTATTCGCTGAGATACACGCGCACAAACATGACATTCAGGGCACATTTTGAGATCATGGTCATGCCTTTGCGTCACAAGATTTTCTCACCAACATGATACTGTCCTTTTCTTGCAAATAGTGGAACCCATCTCTATATTCGTACGTAATCGAGTGTATGCTGTGCTTCGATACAGTTTTGTGTCTGATCGACAGCCACCAGCCTCATTAGAAATAACACACATCCGCTGCGTGCCGAGCCTCTCGCCGTCTCTCGCGCGGGCTCGCTGTCCTTCCCGAGACCGCTCACAGTATATATGGGCTCGCCTCCGCGTTTCCCACTCCGCACGTGCCAGTGACACCATGCTCCACGGCATCACTCGCGTGCCAACTTGACCATAGGCACAATCTATTGTA
>JAASGK010001072.1:0-12689 GCA_023334195.1 Globisporangium emineosum
AAGCTTTGGCAAAAGACGCTTCTAGCACTTGTTCGACTCTTATTAGCGTTTATTTGAACCCTCATTTGTGGCTGAATACGCAGTAGTTTTTGAGCAATTGGAAAAAATCTGCGATTTCTAAACTTTTGGCGGGCACTTTATATTCCTTGTCTGATCCGATCCCAAATCTGTATCTGAGTCTGAGTATTTTAAAGGAGGAGGCGCGTTTGATTCCAAGGCAAGACGCACGAAAATGGCGATGAGGAGAATGCGCAGATGAAGTGGCGTCAAGGGTGGAACGACCAGGAGAATAAATACGCGACTACGAAGAGATAATCCGACTGCGTGTGGTGCTGAACTAGCGCCCCTGCGTGACGCTAGTCACCATGCCGTCGAAGAAGAAGAAGAAGGACGATGAGCTGGATGAAGAGGCGCTCGCCGAGTGGCTCTCACGCGGGCTCGCGATGAAGGACTTCACCATGGAGAAGATGCTCAGTGCGTGCTGCCGCTGTCTGTATGTATGCTTACAC
Source organism: Globisporangium emineosum (assembly GCA_023334195.1). Lineage (NCBI taxonomy): Eukaryota > Oomycota > Peronosporomycetes > Pythiales > Pythiaceae > Globisporangium > Globisporangium emineosum. Next base: position 510 of record JAASGK010001072.1, read on the forward strand.
AAGTAATATCATGCTTGCTTTTGTATTAACTGCTCTGTGGTTGGTGGCAGAGCTCTGGATGGAGGAAGATGGCGACGACGGTGAGGGGGACGGAGAGGACGCGCTCGCCGCCAAGCAGGAGCTCATCCAGAGCTACAACGTACTGGGACCGATAGTAGAACAGACAAAAGAGATCGCCAACGAACTCAAAGAGACCGCGATCACGGAGGTGAAAGGGCTCCAATGTAGATAGCGTGATGGTCTTACGTTGTGGCCTAAATTTCTGTGTGTGTACTTCATGCAACTAGGCAAAACATTTGTGGGTGACAGCGAAATACTACGCCGAGATCCCGCCATTGCGTCGCCGTCGGCTGCTGCGCGAACACGTGCGCGATGTACGCCAAATAGACGCGGAGGCCCAGAAGTACGCGTTCATCAAGCGGAGATTCCTGGACGAGTACGCAGAAACGAACAACGCGAACGCCGAGCTGCAGTTTGGGCTGAAGAAGCGCAATAAGAACAAGGCGCCGCTGCTCTCTCGGTTCCGCGAAATGAAGCAAGAGGCCGACAAGGAGCAGCATGCGCGCATTCTCGCCGACATGGAGCAGAAATGGCGCGAGCGCATGGACCGTGAGCTGCTTGAGAAGCAGCAAGCGCGAGAAGAGAAGGAGCAGTTTGCAGCGAATCAGCTCGCGTACAAAAGGCAGATGAACATGAAGTTCTGGAAGAAACAGCTCGCCGAGGCCAAGGCGTTCTCGGAGCAGCAGGTGCACGCGCAAGAAGTGAAAGAGGAGTTTGAGAAGCGCGTGGAGCAGATGAAGAGCGAGATCCAGCACATGCAGCAGCTTGAAAGCGACAACGCGCGTCGGGATTTTGATCGGAACGTCACAAAGTCGTCTATTGGCGTGTTTGACACCGCGTTTGATCCTGGTGAATGGAATTCAGCGGTTGACGGCGGGTTTCATCCTGGAATGGGTAAGTTATGACAAGTTTGTAGTAATCATAGCGGCAACATGGCAGAACTAATTGTGTGTGATGTGTGTGTTGGGCAGATGAACACACGATCGGCACCACCAGTGCGCGTGGATTCATCGTCGAGCATGAAGTGAAGCGGATCGAACTCGTGGAAACCCAGTCCAGAGTGCTGATGCTCCAAGAAAAACTCGAGCAAATCGAGCAAGTGAAAGCCACTCTTTCGCAAGACCGCAAGACGATTTTCGAGCGAAAAGACAAGACGTTGGTTGAGATCAAGCACATTTCCGACGAGCACGATGAGCTGAGCCGCGTCCTCGCGGGACCGCCTCGACGGGATCCAAACGAAGAAGACAAGATGCAGTTCCACGTGCTGATCACCCGCAAGGCTGGGCAGATGAAGCAGCTCGCGGATCTGAATGCGCGGCTCGACAACATTCAAAAGCGAGAGAGCATCGTGGTGCGGTCCGAGCAGTCGTTCATTCCGCAGCTCAAAGCTGCGCGAGAGAGTGAGACAAAGCTGCAGGAGCTGATTGACCAGACAGAAGAGCATCGTCATGATCTGCCAATGGTAGTAGGGCGTGGTATCTTCAAGTCCGGCGACGAAATGAACCGCAGTTCTGGTGGTTTTCGTGAAGGAGAACAGATCAATGAGACCGTCACGGTGCCTTTCACGGACCCGAATGCGCTGCTCACGCAAGTGACAATGGAGAGTAAGCTCGCATTGCTGAAGAATGCTGCGATTCCTGTTCGAGAACACTACAAGACGGCGAAACGACTGTCGACGGAGAGCTGGAAGTGGACGGAACACAAGATTCTAGCGCAGCAGGAGCTGGAAGTCACGAAGACTCGGCTCGCAGACGTCCGCGATCGGTTCGTCGAGCAGCACAAGACGAGTCTCCGCGCTGACTTGATGCAAGCGATCACGCGATTCCATGTACATACCCCTGTTCCTTTGATACCTGGACTTGGCTGCTCTCACTTGGTTCTTACTTGCGTGTGAAAAATGTGAATGCCAACAGCAAGGGGGAACCAAGCTTCGAAAGTGTATTTCCCCGTTGAAAGGCTATATTGAATGGTGGCAGCAGCGCGTTCCAGCAAAAACTATGAACGTGTGCTTCACTGAAGAGCTCGGTGGCATGCACTTGGAGAAGCCTCACACCAGAGGTCAGTTGAAAGGCAGCTTTCGGTTCCCAAAGCGCTGTGGGTATCGCCTGGAGTTGTCAATACGACTGCAGTCTCTGGACGACTTCAGCGGCATGGAGAGTGCAGAAATCGCTGAAACTCAACGCGACGGAGGCGACACAGAAGATCTCACAACCAAAGCGATTCGAGATTTCAAGTTTTTCATCGGCAGCGATTTCGATTCTCTGCAAGAGTTTGTCTTTCGAGACGTGAACGGAAAGGTATGCAAAAGATCTCCTGGTTGCTGATATTATGTGTGTGCGTGAGATTGACAAAATATGTTGTTTGTCTGTAGGCTTTGAGAACTGGGGACCTGATGTTCGAGTATTTTGGCAACCGGATTTGCGTTTGTTTCGAGTTTTCGCTTCGAAATGAGCTGGCGTGGAGGAAAAAAGCGCATTTCGTTGTCAGTAACGTGGCGAAATACGAAGAGCGAATCGATGATTTCAGAGAAGAAGAGCAGCGAATTCGACTTCTGCAGCAAGAGACCCACTTCGTGTCGGAGTTTGTGAAAACGATCCGCATGCAGTCCAAGCAAAGCAGCAGCGAACGCTATGCCGACCTCCTGAAAGAGTTGATCGTGGTCGACAAAAGCCACGCCAAGACCTGGGATTCCAAGCTTCTTCATGGCCACGAGCAGCGCTTCAACCGTGTCGAGTACTCCAAGATGCTGCGAGTGGAGATCAAGAAAGAGGTTTGAAATTGGTTCTTGTGCCGTGTTGAGAGATCTACCGGAAGTACTAATGAATCTCGACCGATGTGTGAAGGTTACCCACCAAATTGACCAAGACGTCACTGCTAGGAAAGCACGTGGTCACACTGAAAGCGATGGTGCTGGATGTGGCGAGAGTCTAAAGAGCAGGACGGATGTATCGCGGTGAGTGGATGTATTTCTCAAACGAACTAATTTCACAGGTCTAATTGGTGTGTGGATGTATGTCTTATTGATTTGGCAGATTGAACTTCCTGTCGCGAAAGTTTGCGCTTATCGAGCCTCAGATGCTGAAATCGAAGGATGCTCTTGGCGACTATTGCAGTTTCAAGTCTGCAGAACCAGACAATGGTCTTGTAGCAGCTCAAAAGTATAAGAAGCCAGCGATAGCGAAGGGAGCGATGCCACCTCACAAAGCGGCATTAACCGAATCCTATCGCAAGGAGTCGATGATAATCGGACTTCGTTTCGAGTGGCGAGAGGCAAAGTCCAAGCTGCACATCATGCACAAGGTACAAGGAATTGACTGCGATTTCGTACCACCAGTTGTCTTTTAGCTAACTTTTTTCTATCTGTTTTGAATAGTTCTCCAGGCTATCAACTTCTGAAGATCAAAGACTACCTCAACCAAGTTCTGGCGAGCTGCATGACGCACACGACAGTACAGTTGTAGACGAGTGGTGTCAAATCGAGAATGCAAATGCAGTGTTCCTGGGAAGCGCGTTTGGGAAAGCACTGAAGATCAAACGCGAGGAAGAAGCGAAAGCGCGTGCCCTGGACGGAAAGAGAGAAGAGCAACTGTTACAACTACAGAGCGATACTCAGAAAACGATTTTAGAGGAGCAAGAAGCGGCTCAGCGGGAGTTGAACGAAGACAAAGTGCTCCAGAAACAGCGATCGGAGGACCTCGCGAGACGAAAAATGAAGCTGCACTCGGACGCGATTCGGCTCACGACCTACAACGAGAGCGTCTCGGCTCAGATTGATTTCCAGGTTCAGCGAAGAGTCAACACGCTAGCACAGCAAGAATATGAGGAACATGACAATACGAGTCCAGCCATTAACATCAAAGACATTGCGCACGAAGTCAAAGAGAGCTTCGCTAAGCAGTTTGTGGAAGGACGACTGGCGCTGGCGAACAAGACCTGGGAGCGGAAGGAGAAGCGCATCGCTGACAAGCGGGAAAAAGTGCGAAGAGAGCGTGAGTTCCGCATCCGACAGGAGAGCAAGCTTGCTGAAGAAATCTCAGCGGAGAGCAAGCGAGAGCTCGCGCAACTGCAAGCAGAACACGACCAAAGGGCGAGCCAGCAGTTGTTGATCCCGAATTTCCAGCTATCTGTTCAGGGCCAGTTCCCATGCGAGCACCGTGATGTCAAGAACTGGGGTACCAAGTATGACATGGGCGTGAAATGCAAGAAATGCGGGAAGGAAATGTTGAAATCGTTCGACGAGCCAAATCACTCGCGTGGTGTCGACCCCGAGTTGGACTTTGACATCGAGGTGCAGCGTGGACATGACGCTGGTGGACCAGCTTTGCGATTCAAAAGCGCGTTGTACCTCGCAAAAGTCGAGAACGAACGCGCCCGGCTTGAAAAAGAAGCGCGGAGTATCCAGTTGTCCGATGCAGTGCTCTACGACCGAATGAATCCGAAAGTGATTGACGAGTTCAACTTCCGGCACGGACTCGACCGCGGCGTGGCGCTCGATATCGCAGGCTCGGATCCATTGTACCCGCGGGTGGTCCATGAAGTTCATCACGCGTCGTTCCAAGACAACGTGCTGTTCCACGGCAGGCTGCGCAACTTCCACTTTCGCATCAACCAGCTGAATGATCTCTATGCGCATTTCAACACACTTCTCGCAGTCCAGGTAACAAAGAATTCGTGTGATGCTGTGTGCAAGAGTCTGTCTGTCTAAGCTAACTCTGTTATTCTGCGTTTCGTAGCGAGATTTTCTTGAAAATGTCCACATTGAGAATGAGTTTATGATGGAGAAATTGCCTTTGATCGAGCGAGATCATGGACGAGCTGTTCGCTTAATTGAAGAAGACTCAACTGCGCTCAAGCGGTTGGAAAAAGCGAAGAATGAGCTGAGCGCGGCGCAGAAAGAGCGAGAGGTGTGTTGCTGCTATTGGGAACTAGTTAGTTTGGTTCTCTGACTAGGTTCACTTTCTTGTTAATTTAGGCAGCGAGCCATGCTATCGAGGGCGTTGAGGAGGAAGCCGAGTTTGCCGAATTCCACGTTCCAGCGCTGATCAAAAGCAGCGATGAGATGCAGCAGATCATCGAGCGCATGAAAGCAGAACACAATGTTGTCAAGGAGAAAATCGCAACAACCAACGCTCAACTTGCCGAAGCCGCAAGTGCGAAAGCGAAAACCGATGGGCTGGCCAGCAATTTGAACTACCGAACGCCTGGAACCATTGCACGAACCAAGTTTGGGTTTGCAAAGGTTGTCTATTTTCGCGAAGAAGACAACTGCATGGTGCTGAATCCATTGCACTGGGGTGGAACGTTCTTCTTTCCTGTGCGTGAGCTGCTCGCGTATGAAGAGATCTTTCGAGAAGAAGAGAGTGTGTCAATGGCGTTCGAAGAGAGCGAGCAGCGAAAGTTTTGTAAAGCAGAGAAGCGTTTGGAGAGACATGAGCTTGAGCAGATGGATATTGAAGACAGACTGGTGAGAACGATCTGTAAGTGGAGAGTAAAGAAAGAAGAAGAGGAAGCGATCGTTCGCCATACGCTGGAGAAGGACGAACTCGCGCTCCAGCTGGAGTACGAGCTCACAGGAAGGAAAGTCAGCTATGAATCTGCTGAGAAAGAGGTGAAGAAACTGAGCGAGTTTGCGCGCGTGTCACTCAAACGTCGCAAGGCACCAGCGCGAATCCGCCCAAGTCGGTTGGATATCATGCGCGTGACGCGAGCGAGCGAGAAGCGGCTGGCAATGGCGATGATGGAAGAGGGTCTAGCAGGCAAAGACACAGCTCTGCGCGCCGAATTCATGCGAGAGCGGGATTCCATGTTTGTGTCAGAGCTTGCCCACCAGGTTCTAACGGAGTTACGTGGAGAGTTGATTCACGAAATCTGTATTGAGAGTATCAATGAAAGACTGTACGCATCACAAGATCTCGAGAAATCGCTGAGCAGTGCGATCGTCCCATATGACAAAGGCTGGAAGCAGGTGTTCGTGCATACAAGCTTGGGGTTTGATCGCCTCTGGGTCGCTCGCAAGAAGAAGCATGAGCTTTTGCATGTGACGTGGCAACGAGAGCTCTCAAAGCTGGATATTTTGAAGAAGGAGATCGCGAGACGCGAAGAGATTCGGTGCTTGGAGGAAGAGGAACGCATTCGACTGGAGAACCGGCGCAAGGAGATGCTGGCAGAGGAGCGGTTCTGTCGACAGTTTTACGTCGAAGAGATGGTTTTGTGCATGAGAGAGCGGAAAGCCATGGCGAATGCCGAGATGGAGATGCGCGAGTACCTGCGGCAGCTAGAGATCGAAGTGATGAAGACAAAGTACGCGAAAATGGTCGAGGACCGCAACTACACGAGCGACAAAGCGGCTCGCCGACTGGAGATCAAGTTGGGCAAGAACGAAAAGCACCGGTTGCATCGTGAATGGTTGCATATCAAAGAAGAAGACGAGCTCGCGACCCAGATTAGAGAAAGAGAGCTCGCGCTAGCGCAAGCAGAAGCGCTCGAGCGGCAGTTTGACAAGTATCTCATCCAGCAAGCTATCGATGGGAAAGTTGCTGCGGCACTTGAAGCGAGTCGGCTGCAAGAGCGAGTTCGTGAAGCTCAGCGAATCGCAGCGGAGAAGAAAGCGGCATTCGAAGCGAAATTGGTGCAAGAACGTATGATGGCGACCGTGGTGACTTTCCACACGCTCGCAAAAGCGGAGCTGGACTGGATGGAAACTGTTGAGCGAGCAGTGTACTGGTTGCAAAGACTCGTACCTTTGGACAAGAACCTGCGTCAACTGGAGCCTGAGCTCGAGCGTATCTTGAAGGAGAGAGAGCACGTTGTCGCTGACGCAAAGATGAAACGAGAGAATGCTGAAGCCTGCCAAGCGCGTCTCAAAGAGGCAAGTGCTGCGCTTGAAGTCGCAATTAAACATGAAGACGGGTGCTCGAAAGCGTACAAGAAGATCCATTTCTTCAACGCGACAATGGACTCGGAGGTCATCCACGGGCGGCCACAGCGCTTCAAGACTCTGTATTTGCGCGAGCAGCTACACAATCGGTACTTTTTGCTGCTGACCGAGTCGATCGTCCGGCGCGCGATTGTCGAGTGCAGCAGGCGCGAAGTTGTGCGACTCGAAGAGAGACTCAAGGCGCTGCACGAAGAGTGCGTGACGAAGAGCAAGGAAGTGAGTCGGCTCAAGCGCAAACACCGGCGCGCGTTCCACTTCACGCTGAGACGAGCCGAGCTGGGCAAGCTCATGTTTGGAGGTTCGCAGCGGCGATTACTGAAGGAGAAATTCCAGCAGTGGGTGAAGTTATGGTCCCAGCGCGTCATGGTGCGCGCATCGTTCGAGCTCAAGCACAGTCTGATTTTGCAGCAACAGAAGATTCGGGCTGAGACGACGCTCCCCAAAAAGCAATTGGCACTATCAAATGGCGATGAAGGGCATAAAACGACAACCACAAAGCTCTCGATCCTGCACGACCACCAGAAGCGCAAGCTCCAATGTCGGCTTTGCAGACGCGAGTACTCTGAAGAGCAGAACAACCGCTACGCGTGCCTGTACCACCCTGGCGCATACGAGCTCGCGTGTGTGCGCTCTTGCACGACACGCAGGGAGAGCGTACAGGGCTCCGTCGCATCTGTCGCCGCGTCCTGCATGATGCATCGCGCGAGACGGTGGCTCTGCTGTGACGAGACCGACGAAGGGCGGTTCGGCAGCAACGGCTGTGCGCGTCGCTACCACATGCCGACGTGTGCAAACCTGGAGCTGGGGCAGCTCGTATCAAAGAAAACGCAGGACGAGAATACTTTGTTGGAGGAAATCGACCAGCAGCTGTTGGAATTAAAAGAGCGGAACGTCGTGGGGAAAATGAAAGGCACGACAAAGTCGGTGATCACCAAGATCGAGCGCGATCTCGCTGAGAAGCGGTCCATCGCAGCCAAGTACCACACTTTGGACCGGCGGTAAATGCGATCGATCACCAACCAAGTCTCATGATTTTGGCTACGAGGGTGTGTCACTGGTCGGCGAGTTCTTGCTGGAGCAAGCGCTCGAGGTAGTCGGGTGTGACGCCGCACTCGTCTGCGAGCTGCCTCAGGTGATTGTCTTGTTGCCCATCGCTGCCATTCTTGTGCGATCCACTGCTGCCGAAAAAGTCTGTGATCTGGCTGAAGAACGTTCCTTTCATGGGCGATTTTCGGACACCAGGTGAAGGAGATGGAGAAATTGGTGTCCCAGTCGTCAAACTCTGAGGAAGAAAATGGTTGTTTGGATGACGACAAGAGTGGTCCGCGACGACCTGAACGATCTTGGACGTGTCCTCGGGCTTGATCGCAGACCGGAGTGGCATTCGCTGCCAGAGCGTCTCAAAGCCGCGATGCGCGGCGCTGCCCTGGTATCCGCGCAGGAATGGGTGGGAAAGCGCCTGCGTGGACGTCAATCGAGACTCGGGATCGCGCCGAATCAGCCCTTTGAGAAAGTCGCGACACTCTGGCGAGAAACGGTTCGGCATGGGCGGCAGTGGGTCCGTGCAGATCGCCTCCTCGAGTCCAAAGAAGCCGTCGTCTACTGCAAACGGGTACCCTCCAGTCGCGAGCGAGAAGAGCACGACGCCAAGCGACCAGATGTCGCTCACGTACGTATAGTTCTTTCCCGTGATCCGCTCGGGCGCCATGTACATCATCGTGCCTTCGAACTCGGAAAAGTACGACGAGGACTTGGACAGTGTGCCCGCCAGCCCAAAGTCTGCGACCTGAAGCCAGGAGGACATGTATGAGGTGATCAGAACGATAATGCTGGAGCTACCAGCAGTGGACCCAGACAGCACACTCGTACCTTGAAGTCCCCCTTGCGGTTGAGCAAGATGTTAGCTGGTTTAATGTCGCGGTGGATCATTCTACCAGTAGCAATCAGATCAACAACACCAAGAAGAAGGCGGAAATTTGTCAGCTGACGATCTCAAAGCACAGTGCAACGAGTGGATGAAGCAAAGCGCAACGTACCGCAGACTGTGCATGTGCTCCAGTGCGGTGAGACAGCAGAACGCGCCGTGGCGAACAACCGGTTCCGGAATCGAGACTTCGGCATCGACCAGGTCCTGGAGGCTACCCATGTCCATAAACTCCATCACGATCGACACGGCGCACTTGGCTGGCGTCAAGTACGCGCCGTAGAAGGACACCTGGTACGGGCAGAGGTTGCTGGAGACAGCGTTCGCATTTGGTGAAGATGACGAAGAGGAGCTAAAGAAGCCGCCACTAGTTTTGCGCGGAGTTTGGTTCGTGCCCTCGATGGGAGCCAGGTTGTCGTGAAGCGCGTGGAGCTCGTGCTGGACCATGTGGCGCTCTTCTTCCTTGTACACGACCACCTCTTTCACCGCGACGAGCTTGAGTTCAGGCAAGTAGATCGACATGTACACAGTACCACCGGCGCCTTTGCCGAGCTTCTTGATGCGCTTGGTGCGCTTGCCCAGCTCCGCGGGGCCGTCATGCGCGACTTCGTGGAACTCGGCGCCTTCGGGCGAGTTCATGCTCAGTGTCACGCTGGACGCGCGTCGTTGGCGTGTGTCATCCATCATCACCATTGCCGCTTGGTTCGCATCGAGCTCGCCAGACGCGTCGGCAAACTGGACTCGTTGACGTGGAGGCATAGCAGCAGCAGCAACATTGGCCGTAGTGTCGACTGTCGTCTGACTCGTGGCCATCAAGGGGAGCTCAGGCTTCTTGACCGCGTCCATGTTTAGCTGCAGGTACAGATTCTTCTTCACGTGGAACTGGGTGTTGTTGTTGCTGCCAGCAGCACCAGAGAAGTTCACGGGGCTCGGCGCGCGCACATTCGACTCGAGAATCGACCCTGGGACTCGTTCTCGTTGAGTAACCCGCTGCCTCGCCTGACGAGCGTGGCTCGCAGCCATCGCAGCGACGCGGATCATCCCGTGCACATGTGGAGAAGTGCGCATTTGCTGGAGAGGCGCGGCCGGTGGCAGGACGGATTGCGCCGGGGAGTGCCCATTTCTCTGCTGGACGCTCGTCATGTTGCTTCCTGGCTGTGGAGATCAATACCAACCAGGGTTATTGAACGGCTGCGAATCGGAGTCTTTCAAGAATGAGAAACAACCAAGTGAGTGGCTTGCTGTTTGGTGCCCTGAGTTCCACCAACACCAAGGAATTGACAACCGACAGTTTTTCAGTTGCTGCGGTTATCGCTGCTATTCCTAGTGCAACCCAGGTCTGCGTTTTAGCTTATGAGTTCAGTTGTTGATCGCGGGCTCGGCGGCAAACACGCGCAAATAGCTCGAGAGCCCCAGCTTCTGGACGTTTCGCTTACCCGCGGGGTCGCTCCATGAGATGTTGTGCGCGAGTGCCTCCATGCTCTGTCGCAGTGCCTGCTCGGGCGTTTTCTCTGTGAGGTCCGCGAAGTACACGGCACCGCTGTGGCGGTGGTAGCTGCGCGGCTTGCGCTCGTCGAGCTCATAGATGAGCAGCAGGCAGAGCGACGCGTCACAGCAGAGGTTGCAGAGCAGGTCGGCGAGCGCGATCCGAAAAGCTACCGCTGTTGATGTTGCTGCTGAGGCTACTGTTTGGCTTGTTGATGGAGTGAAGAAGAGCGTGAGGAGCGCTGCGATTTGCTGCTGACTGGGGTTCACGTGGGTCGGATCGTAGAATGCGATATTGGCGAGGATGTCGGCCGCGATCTCCTGTCTCTCAGGCTTTGCAGTGAACACAAGAGAGCCCAGTACGTCAGCGATCCAGTCGTTTGGCTATTGAGTGTGATTCTGATGATACCTCGTTGGACTGGAGCAGCGTATCCCACATTGCCTGCATGAAGCCTCTCGGAAGAGACGACGCGAGATCAAAGTCGACAAAGCAAAGATTGCGAATGCACTCGAGCGTGTGGATCTGGTTCTCCTTGAGGTGGCGGGGGAGCGTCGTGAAGAGATTGAAGAGCAAGGGGATCGCGTGGAGGTCGTTCAGCTCGTTTGCGATGTTGGCGTCCACGCTCGCATGGCAAATGGCGACCACTAATTGTCCTCAAGTCAAGTCAGATCAAGATATCCTAGACGACAGATAACATCCACAAGCACGAGCGATTCTTACATGTGAGCACCAACGAGTCCTGCACCTCATGCTCCGTCCACCTACACACCGTTAACAAGGTGGATCAGATGCAAGACCACACAGTTGGTACTGAAGGCATCACTCGCACGTACGCTGTGCCAAACACATGGGACGCCTGCCAGGCGTGCGCGAGCGTCGCCTGCTCTTCCCAGATGCGCGCCAAGTGGTCCACTACACCGAGACAGTAAAGTCAGTCAGTTTGCGCCGCGCGTCACAGCCACATAATCCACACACAAACACATAAGCACGATGACGGCGCCCTACGTATTGCGGTCGCGCCATCTGCTCGCTGGAACTGCTCGCGGCCCTGCGTGTCCACGAGCCGCATGGCGATCTGCGCGAGCGCAGTGCGCATCGCATCGCTGTCTGTGGCTCCGCGGAATGCGTCCACGTGGGTCGACAGCGGCGCGTCCAGACACATGCGGCGCGTCACGCCCATACTTGTCACCTATCTCACTGCTTTGTGTGCTCTGGATTGATTGATTGATAGCCGGGGGGGCGCGCTCCGCGGGCGCTTTTTCATGTTTGGATGGTGGGGTTTTGTTGTGAGTCAACGTTCAACATGGGCGTGTTTATGGCCTCTGTATTTTTGGATTGTGGTGTTATAATGAGCAGAGGCTGTATATATTATGTTTCGTACTGTACCATCATTTCAGTTCTGCCACTCATGAAGTTGCCCACATCTTCAGTGTCCGCTCCAGTAAACTTCGGTCGCTCGGCAGCAGCGCCAGCGGATGTGATCATTCCGATCCCGATTTCATTCTCGGCGCAGACGTCGGCCAACCAGACGCAGGATATGCTGGATTCCAAGATGGAGAAACGACGGAAAGGGGTCTACGGACCTCCGGCAGGCAAGAAATACATCATCTACGTGGACGATCTTAACATGCTGAAGCGCGAGAAGTACTTTGCGCAGCCACCGTTGGAGCTCATTCGCCAGTGGTTCGACCAGGGCGGCTGGTACGACCGCAAGCTGCTTGTGTTTCGCACGATCATCGACATTTTGTTTGTCGCGTCGATGGGACCACCAGG
>JAASGK010001073.1:0-12687 GCA_023334195.1 Globisporangium emineosum
GAGGTGCATGGTCGTGAAGGCGGGACGAGTTGTCCACAATGGTGCTGACCAGTGTGTCGTAGTCATCGAAGTGACCCGCGAGCTCGTCAACCGACGTGTTGTAGGTGACGCGCTGTGCGACCACGCCGGGCTTGCCTTCGAGTGGGTTGATCATGTCGTTTGGTGTTTAGTCACGACAGTCCAAGCGCCTTTGACGCTGTGACTCGACTGACTCTGCATGGCAACATCCCGAGTTCGTCGCATGCATGTTGACGCAAAATCAATCCGGTGTCGAGGACTCCCAAGTTGAATGTCGCTTTCGGCACGCCCATGACATCGGACCTCCTACGTATTTACGAGAACACCCAGACCATCCACCAAAAGTCACTCACCGCCTTCCGCTGGTGGTGCTTGAGATCTTCTCCTTGATCTTTAGATCCAGAATGTTCAGGAAATGCACGAGCACCGAGCGCAACGGCACCCGCATGATCGCGCCTCCGCACGCGAGCACGTTTCCCAGCGTCGTCGCCTTGACCTTGATCGCCCAGGGCACGAGCGTCTTGCCAGAGGAGTGGTCCTGAACGAAGTGCACTAAGCCAATGTGATCCTTGATCGCGAGTGGATCGAACTTGAGCAGTTTGAAGCATATTGAGGGAGATCTCCTCGACGGCTTGGAGTGTTGGGAACACCAGACGACACGATCTTCTCGATGATCCCGAGCGGCACTTGACGCGTGTGGCCCGCGAGTCCTCCACCGACACCTGGCGCGGGGTCCTTGTAATCGAGGCATTCCAAGTTGAGCCACGACGGCAGCGGCGGCGGTGGCGTGTGCTGCTAGTAGCTGAGCCAGTTGTGCTGCACCCACGTGGTCGTTGGGAGTTCTGTTTGTTGGTAGATTGGCTGGTCTCCAAATGAGAAGCCAGTCGACCGCACAAACACGTTTTGAGAAGGATTATGGATCGGCATGGCTCGTTGTGACACCCAACTATTGATCAAACTGGAGCGACATTTCCTTTCGAACACTGTGGACGTGGCTTGGACGATCCTTATGATGGCGTCGCTGTGCAGGATAGAGCAGGCAAACTGTTGAAGCTTCGTTAAGGAAGGTGACACACCAGGCTTTAGAACAAAAAGCAACATGGACTCTGCGCCATTCAATAATAACAAAAAACAGATAGTGAAATCACAGCGTAGTGTAGTGTAGCTCGTTAGCTACCCATTCAGAAAAAAAGGAATCATCCTCGTTCTCTCACCTCTCTGCAATTATTCAGTTGTTCTTGAGCTTCTTGAGCTTCGAGTTCATCACGCTGAGGAAGTACGCGAGCGCCGAGCGCAGCGAGATGCGCAGCAGCGACCCACCGCAGAGAAACACGTTCCCAACGGTCGACGGCACCACTTTGACCGTCCAGAGAACGAGCGTCTTGGCTGGCGACGCCGGGTCCGGCACGAAGCGCACAAAGCCGATGTGGTCCGTAATGGGCATGGGGCCGAACTTGCGCAGCTTGTAGCAGATCGACGGGATCAGCTGCTCGTCGTTCTCGCTGGGCTCGCCCGCGGAGACGATCTGCTCGACGATGCCCAGCGGCACTTTGCGCGTGTGGCCCACGAATCCGCGGCCAGTGCCCGGCGCCACCTCGGTGAATATGAGCCAGGCGTACTGCAGCCACGCGTCGAAGGCCTCGCTCGCGGACACGTTCACGAGCACGGACGTGACGACCTCCTGGCCGTCGTTCTCCGTGTACTCCTCGAACGCGCTCGGGTCTGCGTACCGCTGGGACGATGCCAACGCGCTCATGCTTTCTTCAATTGGGCTTGTTGGGCTTACCGGACTCAGTGATCTGTGTGTGAGGTCGCTCTTCTTGGCTTTGCTTGTTGACCCTTTCTTCAAGCCAAAAAATATCAATCATGATGACGTCTGAATTATGAAGCCATTTGGCCAATGAATGAGGTGAATTGAATTGTTTCAGCCAATCAGATGACGCTAAATGATAGTTTCGGTTGTAAGTTACAACGTGCAAGGGAGTGTGGGTTGATGTGACTTGGAGGTCTGGCAGACAAAAGGAGATTGCCTCTGTCTAATGCGTCACTTTGATGCGTTCATTGCTCTTCCCCATTCTTCAGCTAACAAAAAGCAAGACTTTGTCCATATATTATCCTTTTATTTCAACATCTTCATCGTACGCGGCATTCGTTCCCTTCTCTCTCTCTCTCACAATTGTTCAGTTGCTCACTGTTGCTGGCCGTTCGCGAGATGTTCGGCGCGGCGACGACGCGCGATCACGAGCCCCACCGCCGTGAGCACGACCGTGCCGATGGTCACGACGGACGCGATCGCGATCCACATCGTGGGCGACAGGTAAAGGAAGATCTTGTCGCCACCGCCGTCGATCGTGGTCTTCGCGGTACCAGCCTTCGCGCCGAGCGGGATCACTGGGAACACGTTCACGCCGCAGTTGATCTTCGAGTCCATCTTGAGCTTGAAGTAGCCCTTCTCGCCCCACTGGGGCGAGTACGAGTTCTTCAGGATCCAGTAGTCCGTCGAACCTTCGGTGCCGTATCCGACCAGCACCACGGCGTGGTCGATCTGCGAGCTGTCCGTGAAGTCGCCGCTGTTCGGGCACTCGTAGATGCCGCCCTTGTAGTCCTTGAAGTTGCTGCCCGAGTTGATCGCGACCGAGATCGGCTGGGTCTGCAGCGCGATCTTCAGCAGCATGGTCGGGTCGCTCGAGTTGTCGCACTTCTTGCCGACAGCCTGCTCCCAGTTCTCAATACTGGCCGCAGCCTTGGTCGGGTCGCTCTCGCACGTCGCATTGCCCGACGATGATGACGATGGCGCCTTGGTCGAGGTCTTAAACGGGTTCAAGGTCACCTGGTCCACTTCCTTGTACGGCAGGTCGAGCTCGCTCATGAGGTTGAGGCGCAAGCCCGCGGCGTCGGCAAACGCAGCGTGGGTCATGCCGCCGTCACAGCCGTTGTTCTGCGAGCCCCACTTCATCTCGGTCTGCAGCCACGTGGCGCCAGTGACACCATTGGCGGCCCAGCAATACTGGAACGTGGCGGTCATCTCGCGCTTGCTGCAGTCCAGGAACTGCTGCGGCGAGAGCGCCTGCGGGTCGTTCTTTGAGTTGACAGCGACCGCGGTCTCGATCGCATCCGTGGCGGCGAACGCCCAACAACTGCCACACTTGTTTTGGCTCTTGACGTTCGTGCAGATGTTCTTGCTCATTGGGTTGTCGGCCGAGCACCAGTTGAGTGTGCTCGGCACCGTGGCTGCGAGGCGGCGGTTGGCCTTGGAGGTCTGCTTCATCTCCGCTTCTTCGAGGAGGCGACGCGTCTGCGCGTGCAGCTCCTGGCGCACAAACTCCTGCGCGGTCTGCTTGCGCTCCTCGTCCAGGTAGAGGTGGCGCGTGTTCACCCCGACCTTGTAGGTAAACTCGACGCCTTCGACCGCGGCGTGCGAGCGCACGTCCTCGAGGTACTGCATGTGCTCCTGCAGCCGACGCATCTCGTCGACGTCTTCCTGCGCGTCCAGCCCCTCGCTCTTCATCAATTGGTGCACGACCTCTGCGCGGTGCACGGCGTTCCCCTCACCATCGGCCCAGAGACAGCGCGCGCCGTTTTCGCAACTCAGCAACGTGCCGAACGACGCGGGCTCCGAGGTGGCGGTGGTGACAACACCCAGCGCGACGGCGGACGAGAAGAGCGCGAGCGCGCGCATGATAGAAGGAGCCTGCATGACTGTATACACCTCGCACACCTACACACAGAGATGGCGATGCAAGCGGTCGGTCTCCTAATAGAAAAATGCCTTCAACTCGCGCGGGACGGAATGGCGAAGCGAGAATGAGTCCGCCCGCTTCGTTACCCCTTGCTCTCTATGTAATGATGGTGGCGTACTTGGGTGAAGAGAGCGCGCGCGCGGGTTAATATGGAAATTTGTATGCCGAGCGTCTGATTGCGTCGCGTATTGGGAGTGAACCGAATACAAAAATGCGATTGGTCTTTCCCCCTCACTCATTCCCCCATGTCACTAATGTGAGGATTTTGAAGCAGATGGGGTCTCTCAAAATGGGTATGAGGATAATTTGCACTATAAATAGGATCTTACTTACCAGTTATAAGATTGTATTGAAGGATGAAATGTTAGTTATAGAGGCTATTGCGGAGAAGCAGCTGCTGAAAATACTCATTTTGACAGGGTCACCTTCAAAATGAGTGCATTTAGCCAGACCAGGCAAAAACAAGTGATGGAGAACAAACGTTCTTTTTTTGTGTCCACCCGAAAACTGACTTGATTTGTTGGATTTTTCCAGGATGTAAAAGCTGCCTTCCACACAAAAAATGGCACACATTTATATTTTCTTACTTTCACCAAATCTACTTTTGAATTATGACGAATATTTTTGTGAGCAAGAGTGTGAGGTGGGTTTCGCTTGCAAACTCAGAAACGTTAATGGAGGATCCCAAATGCTCTTCCTCAACACCTTCATTTCGATGATGGAGCTCTGCAAATTTGCCCGGGAAGTCATCATCACAGGAGCCTCCTTCCAGTGGCAGATACGAAGGCTTTGCCACTCCATATTCTCCTTGAACACCTTCGTCAATGTCGTAAAATATACATGTTTGTCGTGTTTATTTATGTGGCTAATCGGTCCTTTCATCTGAATAAAAATCTACACCTTGGGCGATCATTTCTTTCTCTTCGGTTTGTCTGCTCGTCGACCTGGTGGTCATCTTCTTCACACTCTGCTTGCAGCTGCTGACAGTGTAAGTGTCGCTGCTGAATTTGGAGAATATCGCGACATGACACTTCTGCTGGTGGTGCGTCTTGGCATCCGGTCTCCTCCAATATTGCGACATCGCGACACAACGATTCGACCCCAAAGCTGCTGTCGATGCGACTGGCACTGACTGGGTCACTGTAGCTTTCTCATAGCCGATCTCAGGTTAATCCTGCACGACGGGCGTCTGGGCCAAGTAGATCGATCCACCGCTCACTTGCTCGCGGAGCGCCGCGCGCTTCTTCTTCGCCCAGAACAAGCCCACTCCTGTCAGCACAATCGTGAGAATCGACACGATCACCGCGAGCGCGATCCACATCGACGGACTCATGCCGACAAACACCTTGTCACCGCCGCCATCCACCACTGCCGTTGCAACGCCAGCCTTCGCGCCGACAGGTACCACTGGAAAGATGTTGAGTCCGCAGTTCGCCTTCTTGTCCGCGATAAGCTTGAGGAACCCCTTGTCGCCCCAGGAGCTACCATACGAATTCTTCAGGATCCAGTAATCCCCCACTGTCGCGTCCGTGCCGTAGCCTACCAGCACGAGCGCGTGGTTCACATCGTCTTTCGACGCGAGGTCGCCGTCGTTCGGGCAGCTGTAAAACCCGCCCTTGTAGTCCTTGAACGGGTCGTCCGAATTGAGCGCCACAGCGATCGGCTGTTCCTGTAACGCGGTCCGCAACAACACACTCGGGTCGCTGCTCGCCGAGCAGTCCTTGCCGACAACCTGTTTCCAGTCCGAGATGCTCGCCGCAGTCTGATTCGACGTCCGGATGCACGTCGTGTTGCTGGTCGACGACTGGTCGTTGTACGGCATCACCAACTCTGTCACGAGTCCGTACTGCAACTGCGCTGCGTCCATGAACGCACCGTGGGTCATGCCGCCATCGCAGCCGTTGTTCGTGGACTTCCACTTGATCGTCTCGCTGAGCCACGACACGCCACTAACTCCTCCCGTTGCCCAGCAGTAAGTGAACGACTGCTCGGTCTCGCGCGTACTGCACGACAGGAACTGCTGTGGCGCGAGCGCGACCGCTGCGGTTTGGTTCGCAGCGATCGCGACCGCTGTCTCGATGGCATCCGTGGCGGCAAACGCCCAGCAACTACCGCAGTTTTGCTGACTCTTGACGCTCGAACACACGCTGTGACCGTGCGGGTTTGCTGTTGTACACCAATTGAAGTCGCTCGTACTGCTGGTACTCGAGCTCGACGAGCTATCAGCCATTGTCGACAACTGACGCACCGACGACACTTTGGGTCCAGCGCGCATTTCCTTGTGAACAAACGCCTCGGGCAGGTGCTTTCGGGGCGTCGTATCGAACAAATGCCGCCCATTCACGCCCATCTTGTACGTGAACGCATGACCGACGCTTTGCGCATACCGGTGGACATCTACACAACAAACGAAATGAATCAACCAGTTAGCACGCACACACATAAACTCAGTCCACCCTTACAAACACACACACAAACAAACGGAATCAAAACAAAACGCACTCTCGATGTAGTTCATGTGGCGCTGCAAGTTGCGCAGCGGGGTCTCTGCGTCGCGCTCGTCCACGTTGTTCTGCGCGAGCAGCAGTCTGCGCAGCGCCTGTCCGTCGATCACCTGGTTGCTCTCGCCCGTCCAGAGGCACGAGGCGTCGCTCTCAGGTGGGCAGCTCACAAGCGTGCCGACCGAGTCGCTCTCGGCCGCGGTCTCATGGCCCATTAAAGCTGCTGCTAATAAACCGAGCGTGGTGAATAAAGTCGCGCGCATCGCGTATCACGGAGAGCTGATCTGTAGAGTGCGGATGGAAGAATGAATGAGCGAAGAGCGAGTGCTGGGCGTGAATATGATCTGTTCTGGGCTTCTTGCTGCAGCTTCTGGTTGCACCAATTGAGAAGGAGTCACACGCGTTGGGAAAATTTAGCGCTCATGAGATGGCTTCCTACCCTTCCCCTTTCTTTTTCACTGTCAAATCAGGTGACCTCTTAAGAAGTGATTTTAATCGTGATAAAGAAATCATAAATTCTGACAGGAAATATTGAAAGAAGTACTGTGCATATTGGGGAATGATGAAGCCAATTTGTACAGGGTATTGTTCTTAAGAGGGTTGCAGAAAGCTGAGGACGTTGTGGCCAGTTGCACAGCTGTCACCAAAAAGGTTCTGCTTAATTGCATGCATGATTTTGTTGCATATTGAAGTGGCGATTTTTTCTCTCTTTCAAAGTCTCAAAATGCTTTGCAAAGTTGCATATCCTTTTCAATTGCATTCAAGTTAGCTGCATCATATTCCGCCGTTATCTCATGTTGTCTCCAAAGTTGCGAGCGAATTAACCCTCGAGAGATCGCTCGTGAGAAAATAGGGAGCTCACAATCCTGCTGATCATGTCTCCATCTGCATCAATGTGGCCATGGTCACCTTGCTCAGATCACGAGTTGCGCTGTCCATTGTTGTAAAGCAATCGGACTCCTCAAGCAGCAAGCAGGGCGTGCTCACTCACTGCTATGAAAAGAACGATCAAATGGTGGGCACTCGATGGACTTGCTCGCATAGGAAACGCATTCGTCACTCTCGAATCATCCGTCCGCCGCATGCCCAGCCAAGCCACCAGTTGGTGTCTGGCTGTCTCGTGGCGAATGCTCGAATGCAGTTTGAAAATGACAATGCGTTGGCTCGTAGAGCACATGTATGACGTGGTCCCATCTGCTCTTTATCATCGCGATGCGATTCATCCGGTTGTTCACCCCACCCATCTCTTACTGCAGGAACTGTATCAATTACTTGGGCCGGGATGACCAGCAGCAGCACGTAATTGAATCTTCAACTTGTCGAATAATGTGCGAGAGCCGCGCAATTGTGATGAATCCGACTTCATAGGAACACCAGCCAGGCTGGTGTTCCTATATGCAAATGACCCAATAGCCTCATGAACGAACGACCGCTTCCAGTCCAAAATGGCTCGCTGGAGCTTTTCGATTTTGACTTTCAGACCACCGTTCGCCTGCCCCCATCCTGGAAGATGCAGCCTGGGATGGGGCGTGAATCTTCTTGCGGCGTCTGGGATTTTCCAACGACGCTTTGAGACTAAACGCGGCTTTGTATCGGATTGCGCTATCGCAATCTGTGTGTTCCCATTCAAAAAGGGGAGCCATAAATAGCATTAGCATTCAAGCTCGCATCGGCCTTGTGATCAGAGCTCTCTGTGTGTGTTTGTGGGTTTGGACGCCATCACTCCATCACTTGACCGCTTGCGCCCCAAGCACCAGCCGCTCGTCAGCCAACCAGTCCGTCCATCAGTCGATCGCGTCCGGACACCAAGCGACACTGCGCATTGCGTGCAAACATCTGTCGCATCTGCATTGGCACCCTCTAAAGGAGCTCTTCGGTTGGCTGCTTGGACGCTCATCTCAGCTCTCCAGTTCGCATTTTAGATCACGCGGCAGACACACGACACCGACCAGCTAACACACACGATGGCGACCGCGACAGCAACGAAGAATGCCAGCAGTGCGCAGGAGGCCGCGCCGCTCCAGGTGGCGGCGCCCGTGATCGCGTCGCAATATGCGCGCTTCCTGGCCGGCGGGCTGGCGTCCGCGACCGCCGAGATCTTGACGCTGCCGATCGACTGCACGAAAGTGCGCCTGCAGGCGCAGCGCGTAGTGTCGGTCTCGGCGGCGACCGCGGTGCTCGCGGACGTCGGCGTGGTCACAACTGCTGCTGCGGCGACAACGACGGCGGTGCGGCAAGAGGTGCAGTACACGGGCATGGTCGACGCACTGCAGAAGATCGTGAAGGAGGAAGGCCCCGGCGCGCTCTGGAAAGGCGCGACGCCGGCGCTCCTGCGTCAGGTGTCGTACACGAGCATATGCATGGTGCTCTACGAGCCACTGCGCGATCTGTTTGGCGCGAACAACGCCAACAAGAGCGAAGTACCGTTCGTGAACCGCTTCCTCGCCGGCGGCTTTGCTGGCGCGATCGGCATCACTATCGCGAACCCGTAAGTGCTGCATTTGTGTGTGTGTGTGTGTGTGTGTGTGTGGTCATGTTGTTTTTGTGCCACGGTTCTCGTTTTGTAGAGTGGTTCGTCATAGCTCATTCACTTACCTGTCGGTGCATCTCTGTGGTCGACTATCTATCTACCGGTATCTGGTAATGCTTGACTGCCAACAGAGTGGACGTCATTAAAGTGCGCATGCAGGCAGACCGCACGGGCACGCTCTACCGCGGCGTCGGCGACGCGCTGACCAAGATCTACCAACGCGAAGGCATGCGCGGCTTCCTGAGGGTGCGTGCGTCTGTTTCATTGCTCACCATATTGTCGTATAATTATGAGCCCTCCATTAATGCTATACAAACGTATGTGTGTGTGATCATATCATTACAGGGCATGCCGCCGAACATCCAGCGCGGCTTCATCGTGAACGCGGCCGAGCTCGGCACGTACGACCACAGCAAGGAGTGGCTGGTCACGTCGGGGCTGCTGCCGGACGGCGTGTTTGCGCACACGGGCGCGAGTTGCGTCGCAGGCTTCGCGGGTGCGGCGGCATCCAATCCGATCGACGTGATCAAGACACGCCTGATGAGCCAGCCGACCGACGCGAAGGGCAAGGGCTCACTGTACGCCGGCATGGGCGACTGCGCGAAGAAGACGTTCCAGGAGGGCGGTGCGCAGGCCTTCTACAAGGGCTTCGTCCCCAACTGGATGCGCAAGGCACCGTGGTGCGTCATCTTCTTCGTCACCTACGAGCAATACCGAGCGGCGCTCTTTGACCAGGAGTGAACATGATGGTGTTGTGTAGTGGTGGTGATAAATTTATAGCATGAAAATAAACAAGAGAATCAATCGCGTATGAAATGAACTGTTCTCTATCATGTGATGATATTCGAATGTTGATAGAGGCAGCAAACAAGAATGTCCAACACGGACGAAATGATGAAATGGTGTCATTTAAATACTGGTTACACACACGCGGTGCTTGCTTTCTAACCAAGTGGCGCGGCGGGGCTAAAGAGAGGACGAGATGACCTGCTGCACACTACTCATCCTTCCTTGGTCATCATTCCCTATGTACTCTCTCTCTCTTCAGATGAAGATGCTAAAATGGAGGGAAAAAATAAAGACAAATAATTAACAATGCAGCGCTTCAAAGTCCCGCATCTGGATGCACCACGTGGAGCGCGGTGGCGTGAGGTGGCAGACGTGGTCCTTGAGCTCGTTCTGCAGTTTGTGTTCCAGCTGCTCACTCAGGTCAATGTACTCGGCTGTGTGCATGACGTTGAGCTTCGGGTTGTCCGCCGGCGACGAGATCTTGCCGTCCTTTGGCAGCAGCACGATCGGCAGCCGCTCGGTCTCCTCCTTCGCCCACCGGTCGCGTGAGATCACGTGCACGCTGTAGCGCGAGAACGAGCCGTTCATCATGCGGTTCGAGATCGTGCTCTCGACCGATGGCGCCGGCGACTCGTCGTCGTCATCGTCGTCGTCGTAGCAGAAGTACGCGGGCCGGCGGCGGCGACCGCTATCGGTCGTGCTGCTGCTTTTCGAGAGCAACAAGTGGCGGAACTGCTCGCGCTCGCGCCTCCGTGACTCCAGGATCTCTTCACGGGAGCACGCGCGGTTCTGGAGGCTGTGCGGCTGGTGCATGTTCACGGTCGTGTTCACGGCGGTGTTCCCGTTCGCGTGGATCACGGGCGCCACTTGGCTCAGTCGGTTGCCTTCCATGTTCATCAAGAGCTTCTGGAGTGCGAGGAACGTCTCGTCCACCTCCTCGTCCTCGTCCTTCGTGTCGTCCTCGGGCTCGAGCACCGGCGACACTTTCCGCGTCCTCTTGGGTCTACCGTCAGCTGCTGCCGTTGTTGTTGTACTTGTAGTTGCAGTTCCAGCCGGTGGGTGGGTCTGATGCGATTGCGCCACGCCGTTGCCGCCCTCATACCGTTCTCTCGCAAATGCGCTCATCATCCTGCTGTCGTGGTTCGCTTGCTCGCTGCTTGGTCAGTTGAGTAATGACGACGCTTTACCTATCGATTTGCTGTGTGAGTGAAGAGCTCTTTGAGAAGATGATGTCTCCAACGTGCCGATCCGGCTAATCGAGCGAGCGGCCTCTCGCTTTTCCAACGGAACTCAGGTCGCTGTCGCTCGTATCTGCGAAAAAACTTCTTTGTGCGCGCGTAATTCTCTTCTGTCCAACGTCCGCGGAGTTCACGTCGCTCCTGTCACTTTGAAAAGTGGGAGGGGGCAGCGGTCAGCGTCGATGGGGGAGAGCTCACTAACGCTACGCTAAAAGCAAGCGCACAACGCCGTCGTCTTGTCTGCGGCCGTCTGCTGGTCGATTACGCCTTGTCACCTCGCCCGTGTCGTTCCCAGCGAAGGGCAACTGATCGAATGGAGAAGGAGCGAGCGCTGGATGGGGATTGATAGATAGCGCGACACCTTCTTCACACACTTGACTTGCTTTTTGTATGGGCGTAACCACTGTGAGGGATCAATTCAATTCTGAATTTGGTCATCGCCCCAACCTGACGGAAACATACGCGTCGCGGTATTCTATTGCGAAAGTAAAATGGTGGAAACGGAGCGCACGCTTTGTAATAGTATAAATAAGGTAATAGTGCTCTTTTGAAGTCCTTGCTCGAAATAAGTTGCGCCTTCTAAAACTGGGTGAAAATGTGTCTTGCAATTGCAGAAAAAGGGCGAAGTGGGAAAACGTTCGAAATCTGGTCGCTATTGCACAACCTCACTGTTTGTTTGTGTGATGTTACCCTCAAATGGAAACTTCAGCTGCTGGTAATCGGGGCGAGTAGGGTTGATCTTAGGATAACCAGGCTCCCGCGTGATATCAGCAAATGAAAGGGCGTATAAATTCCTACCATGACCCTCCCGTAATCTCTCTCAAGAACGCCCCAGTTCTTGGAGTCGTCTTTTGATGTTCTCGTCCGCAGTCAGCAGATCAAATGTGCCAGAGATAAGCGCGAGCTTTGCCCTTTTGGGCACAAATGCGTATCTCACATGGGAATCAACATCGCGGACTGGCAGCTTGTGCTGTTGTTTGCGAGCATGGCCATTGCTTTGGATTTTAGATTCGACGCTTCACAAACCTGGATGGAATGGCCATTGCACATTGCAGATTGTGCATTCGTAGGGTCAGCAAGAAGGAAGGCACTCTCTGGAGATGAACCCAAGAGGATTCTTTTTAGAATAAGTAGAATGACTTGTAGGGTCAGTTTGGATGAAGCTCACTCCGCCGATCTTGTTTGCAGGAAGAGTCCAGTGTGTGCACGTGAATTCGTCGCCATCAACAATGGAGACTCAACAACTTCATTTATTTGTGTTGTTGATGATGAATTCATTGTTGCGCGGCATTTCATGAAGGAGCACAGTGATTGGTCAAAATTGGGTTTCTGAGATTTGGGAAGTTGTACCGGTATCTACCGGTATTGTGTTTGGGGCGCGAATTGTGCGTGATGGCAACTGCCGCGAGAGCCACCAGTTCCTCACTAGCAATTCGCACAAGTCAAGCACCACGTAAGAGTTCTTTTAAGGGGAATGTCTCCTTCAACTGCCAAATCCGCTTCTCCGGCTCCGGTCGCCACGCCCGCTCCGCGCACTCCTGCTGGCACCGACACCAGCACCACCGTGGACGTGACTGCTGGTCCGTCCGAGAGTCCGCGCGTCCCACTCGAGCGAGCCCCCGTGTAGTGGGGAAGATTTCTGCTGCCCCGCCTGCTGATGCCTCTTCTGACATCCCACTCGCCACCCAAGCGCGTCCGCACTGACGACTGCGTCGGGGAAGAAGAAGCACATTACAGTGCCGGAAATAGGAATAGGGTCACCCATAAAATTTGAATTTTGAAGCGGCAAAAGCTGTTCAGAACACTAAAGTTTCAAAGCGAATAGAAAACGCATTTATAAACGATTTGACGTTTATTGTGCTCAATTACGA